>JAECUM010016887.1:0-44043 GCA_016617855.1 Megalonaias nervosa
GTTCTGTTTGACCTGATAAACAAGCCAGTAGTTTGAAACATTGCATCTTTTGGTGACCTAGATTCAGAACCAGTGTCAGGTTTTGAAGTAAACAACATTTTTTTTATTATTCATTCCCATAGTAAAAATCATTGATTTTAGCTGGGGTCGTACCTAGCGTACGTGATAATCGGCATGTAATGTTATTACGTCTCTCTGGGGAAAACGATCACGTGACCCCCATCCGGGAATCTGTTTTGCGTTTTAGTCAGGCTTATAACTCATGTTATCATAAAAATCAGCTAGTTGTGCTTTAAACCTTTGAAGCTGAAAGGTGTTTTTGTTGTGACCAGTTTGAGTTGAAATTTTCTATTTTTTGAAATTAGTAATTTATTTACCCTGGAAAATACTAGTGCTCATCAGAATTCTTGGACAAAGACATTTATCGAAATTATTCGGAATTCTACACTGGAATATTATTCTTTATGATTCAACAATGAACTGTTGACACGACAACACTGTGAAGGTTACGGCATACGTCATATCCTTCCATCTTGGAATTTCATCTAGATTCGAACTGTGATTGACTTAGGACTTTTATTTGATAGGACTTATATTTCTCAATTCTTGGATTAATTTTTGGATTTGATTCATAAACCGTAAGTCCTTTTTCTTATTTTTACCTTGTTGTTGTTGTTGTTGTTGTAGAACTTAACGCCATTTTTCAGCACACGATAGGCTATACATGGCGGCCAGTATTAATGGTGGAGGAAGAAACAGGGAAATCTCCGGAAAGAACCACCGACCCACGAGAAGCTACTGGCAAGCTTTCTCACATATCCACATTCGCCGAATCCGAGACTCGAACCCACGCAGACAGAGGTGAGATGGCAGTGATCCGTAGGGGTTCATATGGGGCTGCTTCGCACCGCATAAATAACACTGATCAGCTTAGACATTTGTCAATTGTCAGCAGCATCCAGATCTTCGCTATCTCCTTTGTAAATTATTTTACTTATTATCTATTATGCATTTTCTCTCTCTATTCCCCCCCCCCCCCCTTGGTTTCTTCGCAGCTGGAATAACTTATAAGCAAGATTCGGGGCACCAGCAGCGACTAATGCTCTCATTAAAACACGAAGAGCAATTATCCTTTTATATTTTTACTGGCACGCAAAATTTAAATTGGGTGCCAAAGTTATCACTACCATCTGTTGTTTCTTCTGTAGCTACAAGATAATTATCAACTTCGTACTCGAAGAGTGATAAGGAACTTTTGCCACTAATTCTTTTTCCTGAGGTAAGGTATTTTGTTATTTTTGTTTTATGACTAGGGGTCTTGTCCTTGAAAACTTTTGTGCTTTCTGGGTCGATTGTTATCTTTGTGTATCAATCTTTACTAATGTTATTCCAATAACTCCATGTTTTTTGTTCAAACTAAACTTTTTTTTCGTTTATGGTGTCAAGAAACTCTGCGCCTTTTTGTTTTTTGCTTCATCGTCTTGTTTTTAATTTTTTCTTTTTAATCGCTTTAGCTCTTGATATCAACAAAACATTGACCCTGCTAAACTCCAGAATAATATCACACAGCAGCTCTTCTAATAATTTTGCGCAGTCTGTTTTAGCACGTTCCAAACACAGTTAATCAGGTGCATCATATTGCTCCAGCATTTCACGCAATAGCTCTGCACACATTTCTTTTACTACAACATAAATTTTCTCATTTTTGTTTAGATTTTCATCAAATTTAAGACTTTTGCAACGAGTAATTGTATCTGATGCTATAATTTGTGCTTACGACGATACCTGTGCCAGTTTAATCGAATAATCACAACTAATAACTGCGTTATAACAAGCTCTGCAAACTCCAACTATATTTTCTTTCATTATTAATCATTGTTATACAAGAGTATGTATTTGAAAATGTGATAGACTAGGAATGACTTGTTCTATATTAATACAAAATATTGTGTACCATCTGCATAATCAATCATAATCGAGATAAACACCAACAGCGATGAAAAGCGTTGTAACATTAATATTAACATCAGATGCATAAAATCACCATTTGTATAATCTTTCTGTGCCTGATGTTCTCCCATGAACCTGAAATATCTAACCTGACACAACAAATGGGCATTTTATTTTGATCCAAAAATTTGATGAGACACTATTAGGTGCCCATTCGTTTCCAGAACTTGTCGTAGTCACATGCGATGCAAAAACCAAACCTTGATCGTATATATTCTATTATTTGTATTATCAGGAAGAGGCAGTATAAAATCAGCATTATTTTACTCGCTTTATTACTGTTCCTCCAACAGCAACAGCAGCGTCCCCATAAGTTTTGTTTGTTAAATCAGTACCTGTTGTTGGAACAGTAGATGATGTCACTTTGTTAGTGCCCGTGTCTAATGCCCATGTCATGATATCACCAGACTTTTTTTTTTTTACAACATTTGTTAGTACATTATTTACTTTAGAATATGGTAATGCATCAGCATGATCAACAAGTGCTGGTAAGTTAGTTACGTGATAATTATTCATGTTTAATGGTGCTGTCATTCTATCACCCGATGTAGTGACAGAGTGATCTTTAAAAATGTTTACAGTAGCAGCGTACGCTATATCATTAGCAGTAATATTACTCGTGTTTAGTCCTGTAATAACAAACCCACCAGCGTCTGTTATAGGGTCTGCGCCATATTTGTACCAGCTTGTGGTATATAGCTTTCAATAGCAACACCAAGCTGAGAAAAACTTACAGCATCTGCGCTGCCAGATAGAAAGCTTGTTGGTAAACAAGTAACATGTACACCACCAGAAACTGTAATATTACCCGTCATTTTTTTTTTCTCCAATTTTTAGTCAATTTTAGATTGAAATAAACTTGCTGCCTGAGAAGGATTTCCTGCTGGAAGAGAGTACCTTGTTTCTAAACCTAAAAGCGAAAGTTTGACATATTTAGATTTCCTGTCATTGTATCTCCAGATTTATTAACTTTCTGATTTGCTACTTTGTCTCACTGTGACAAGCTTCCTGCCTGCAAAGATACTCCGTTTAGTGGAGGGTATGTTGTTTGTAAAGCTAATACTCTCTTTCCTGTCATACTAATGTCGTCAGAAAACGTGTCCCCGCTCCATTTTGCGTAAAGATCAGATTGTACAGTAGTACAATCACCACTTTCATCTCCGATTAATGTTCCAAAGTTTTATAGAATAGGTAATTTTTATTATTAATCATAGACAAAAATAAATATCAATTACTGTTTGGAGAGGAGAGGACACAAAAATTAAATTTTATATTAGCTACTGGAATAATGGGCATCATTAACTTGGACACAGAAAACGGGATAAAACATCAGCGTATACGAACCTATCAAATTGTCCTCAACTTATTGTTGGTCAAACGGGTAGAGGAAAAAGTAATATTTTAATGAATATGATGCTTAATGGCGTTTGAACAATGACCGTATTTACACAATTAACCCACAGCAGGAAAAGTGCGAATTACATAGCGAGTATAATAATAAACTAAAAGTAGAATTCGGTGTACCTGATGATATGTTTGTTGTTAATGAATCAGAAGATGTTATTCCAGTTGCCCAGCTTGCTTCAACTGAAAATAAATTTGTTGGTTTTGATGATATTCCATTTGAAAATAAAGAAAATAATAAGACCAAGTCATATTTTCCTTGTTAAGAAACAAACGCTGCAATTAAATTTATTTAGCACAACATGACTTTTTTCTTATTCGATAAGTTTGCGTCGTGCAAAAGAATGTTTCGTTGTGAAATTAATAATTATTTGTTTGATTAACTTTATTGTGACAATAAATAATAATGAATAAACAGGAATCATTAAAAAAATTACTTGATCTGCGTATTGAAAACAAGAAAATTTTTACAAAAGATCGCCTTGGTGTAAAGCAGACGGAAGAGGAAACAGCAAGATTTTTTAAAAACCCGTTACAGAAGCCGTACTTGGTAAGCAACCTGAAATTAGTACACTCACACCAGAGGAACTTGGGCAACTAAAAGAAAATGGATTGAAAAGAGTACTAGAGGTAAACCAACAGCATGTTATTGAGGCGACACATCAGCGAGAGATGACAGAGGCACTTGAAAAAAATAAAAGCAAAACTGTTAAATCTCAAATTGATCCTTACCGTACGATCAAATATTACACCAGAAGATTTAGTAGGAGTTTTGAAAAATGAACTAAAGGCTGATTATTTAAATGAAATAAAGACGAAAATTATGACATACACAAATATTCTAACATATACATCGGCAATACATCAATCTGATTAAAATCAGATCTCCACTATCCACGCTTGTCCTCATCTTGACGGGTTGTCTTGAGAATAATGGGTACAATGGAACAATGAGACTATTGGACCGGATCGAACGCGCGTGAATCAGAAGAAGGCGGACGCATGACGTCACTTTCAATATATATTATGACAGTTTTCTTTACTTTTGTCTCTCTTTTCTCCAGTCTTTAGTTCCTTTGCTTTCCTTGACGTGATGGACCTCCTGGAGCCCAGTGTCCTTTCTCTTGACAGACATCAAGTATCTTCACTTTTGTCCCGAAAGGAGTAGCCCGTAGCTGACGCATGTAACTTTCCAGAGTCTTTTTTAGCTGCTTTTATATTGCATCACGAAGACGTTATAATGTTTAATACATTTCTCTCCAACCACTCTAAGAAACAAACAAACTAAAATTGATTTGATTTTAAGGCAATTTAAGAGACTTCTATTTGTGAAGTAGTGTTGACAATTTCACGTCCGAAAGGACACAATTTGATATGAACAATAAGTTATTAATCAGTCTTAAGAGTTTGACAAACAACAATTACAACAACAAAACAAACAAACAGAAAAAAGAACAAACCAAACATTTCCAGCTAATAGATATGTTCCAGTTGCAAGATTAATTTATTTCATCTATTATTATCACCTCAAGATAATTTTCAAAAACAAACCCACTGTATACTCTTTCATGCACGTATTCAGTTAAAGTGAATCAAATTTTTACACAACTTTTTTAACCGTTGACACTTTAAACCTTGATCTTTATTTCAAAGTTTAATAAAATTCCGATTGTTTTCTCTAGCATGTTAATCCCCGGAGACAGTAATCTCTAAGGATTTCGTGCACTTGACCATCCCCGCAAACATGTCGGTTTTCATTTGGTTAAATTAGCAGGGATGTAATTTCGATCGCTACAGTTACACACTTGAATTTAACGTCTCCTGACTATACAGAGATAAATGAAAGACAAGGAGGTACAGTAATAATTCGAGCTTAAATCACAGTGAAAAAAGAACCCACCCGGCAGATTATGTTGCACCAGCAATTTCGTGTGACTTGCAATCTGATGCAATCTTAAATCAGTTTCCGTGGCACCAATCTTTTGTCATTATACTAGCCAGCAACAAAAGCCCTCAGCCCAATTACACAGTCGTACTAACCGTATATCAACAAGAGCGAAGATGTATGACCATTTAATAAAGAAATTTTGTTACATCTTGAGAGGAGTCAAGCCAATTCTTTATGAGTAACGTAGGTCTACAGTCGAAATGAATTTCCCCTATATTATCGCAGAATTTGAAAATCAAATCTAAAATGCCAAAATACCTGTCTATTCGGTGTTAATGAACTGAGTTTTCTTTTTCTTCAGATGAGTTTCACACTTGTTCCGTAATGCAATTTGCCAGTTCTATCTCTACACCATTATGTGTACTGGTATATAGACATGTAAAATGTTTCCGTACGGTATCAGAAACAACACCATTCTTCTTGTTCCCTTTCAAACTTCAAATGAATTAGACATAGCATTTTATTGTGTCGTTTATCGGACTGGGAAAGGAACACATTTAGAATGTTCTACTGGGACATTCTAAAGCGTTTACTCAATCGAAGAAGTAAAAGATTACAAATATTCAGCAGTACAAGACAGGAATTATCGAAAAGATTCACAATATCATTCATTTATTAACCAAATATTATGGCAGATGTGATAGTATAGTAATACTACACTTTCACAAGATACAACTTCGTAAAACTGATACATCACAAAAGTTTATGAACAGAAGGTTGATCGCCACTTTCGATACGTGGAAATAAACGAATATATTATAGCGTAACAAACAATATTTTTGTTAATGTATAAATAATTTGCTCAATGGAGCACTGAAAAAAACTGATCTTCAATGATATGAACCTGCTATATCTATTAAGTTTACTTTTACCTTTGTTCTGGAATTAAATCAGGTACTGCATACTGTAACGTCTACACTAGTACTTCTACAGCCATCGTCTCTGTTGTTAATTTTTAGAATAACGTGACATTCACAGTCCATATACTTACTTCCATCATTGTGTTAGAATCATACCCTGACTGCTTTGTGACACATTAGTTACTGTTTGATTTTCACATACATTGGAATAAGATGTATATGTTGTAAAATTTTCATGTAGTTTTCACTTTAAGGCTTAATCTGTGAACAAATAAAAGGGAAAATAAAACCTCCACAAATATTAACAGCTATATGATAAACACCCTTTGCAGTAATATTAATGTCTTCATATTGATTCGTCTTCCACCCAGCAAAGAGTCAACACATTGAGCAATTCAGTATATCTAAATCAGACATGGATAATTTGAATACTTTCAAACTACAAAATGACTCGTTTAGTTCTGCTCTTGAACGTATTTTGTTGTTTTTTTTGCTTGGAGGGGGGAGGGGGATTGCAACCTCTAAAATCAGGAAGCATCCGATTAAATTTGAATTCTACAGTTCCAACGTTACTTTGTCAAAAGAATGTAAAATCGACAAGAAAATTTATCACGTGTTGCCAGCTTCTATATCCTGAGGATTCATTTAGTGGGAAAAAAATTAAAACAAAACTATCACTTTCCACCCTAAATCCAGCACATATTAGATATAATTCATTTTTCTTGCACTCCAAGAGGGCATTGAAATACTTTATTAAGTTTAATCTTTATGGTATTTCAAAGTCCATAATCTTGAAACACAATATCCACCAGCATAAAAAAGAAATATAAACAAAAGTAGAAGTAAATACGTGTTTGAATTAATCATCACCCCTAAGAGTCGGATGTTTGAAATAATGCACACCTAAAGGGCTGAATGTATTCCAAAGACTGACGTATCTCTTCTTACCAACCTCTGGATGTTGGCCCAGAATCAGCCCTGTCGTAACTTGCGCCGGTGTTTGAAACTATAGTTTATAATGGCAACTTACAATGCATGCACACCACCCAATAAATATGACGTACATCACAGGGGTCACAGTTTCAATCCAGGTAGAATACGTTGGCCACGGTAATGAGAATTCAACCGCATAGACTGAACACAAAGTAGGCACATAATGTGCTAGTTGTTAACATGATTGCATCAGAGGGATGATTGCAGATCACCTAAGCATAAGATCATATTTAGTAACCTATGAGTTAGTTCTTAGCTTGAATGAAGTAGTAGTAAAGTGAGAGTGAAGTTATTGTATCTAAATCATTGGGTGGTCCATATGCGGGGTGCGTTGGTGTTTGATTTTAAGAAATATAGGTGCATAGTGGAAAATAGGGAGTAAAAAAGTGCGTGGGAAAACTGTTGGTGAGCATTCTGGTATGCATTTACCAAAGTTTAGAGTCAAATCCATGTTGGCAATATGGTGCGGGAATATGGACAGATTACAGGACATATACGAGTTGTGGTGGTAATTATACGGCAAGAGACACGAAAAGAGCAGAGAAAGAGTGCAAGGAGACAATTTAATAAAGTTTTCATCGAGCGCCACAACCAATTTGGTCACCTAGACCCAGGGTTGAACATCCTGTTTCAGCCCCTCGGGAAGTTCCCGCTAGTAATCTCAGGGTTGAGAAATTCGCTTTTCAACACAAGTACTACACCCAGTTCCTACTACTAGGAGTAGTGCTGAGCCCTACGCTCCAACCTTGCCTGACTGTCAATCCTCAGCGCAGAGCCTACGCGTTTGTCAAAGTCTACGGCGCCACCGTGACGGAAAATCATGAGGTCGAAGTCGACGCCTTGGCATTTCTTAATGCCATGGCGCCAAAAGTTTATGAGGCCCTTTCGAGGGAAATTAAGGGACTGTGCAGTCTAAAATTTAGTCTTGTCCTAACCGTAGAGTTGAAAAAAATCAGGGAATGGCCAGCAAAGCGTCTATGACGAAGAAGCTGAAATGGACACCCAAAAAGTGACAGCATACCTTCGCAGCGATCAAGACACCATATTGCGCAATCACGAGATCCAGCGCTATCGCCACAACTTTACGTCACACTAAATTATACACGCGTGAGGGGTCTGGATGAGTGTTATTCCGCTGCCAGGTTCTTAACTTCGATTTGTCCCGCTACTAGCCGTATCGAGTTCGGAGTTACATTCCATCACCAAAGTGCATACCACGAGGGTCTGTTATCAATATGAGAAACAATGACGCCTATTGCTTTGAGTGAACTGTTCTGTTGTATATACAACAGGCGACAGGCGACAATGTTAATTCTGCAGGCAAGGTTAGCCATATTGGTAAGTTTGAACCCCACAATAAAACTATCAAAGATAGTGTGTATGGTTATAACAAATGACCTCTATCCTCAGTGCATCATCGAGAAAGTAAGGCTACACACTGTGGACGTATTGCCTATTAAAAGCGGTAAAAAGAGCAGCTGTCTCTGGATAGATAAGGATCCTAATCCGTCTGGCCTACAAACAAAGCTAATGCGAGAATAAGAAGCACCTATGCCGACCAAGCTTCGACGTACAAAAGAGTGAACTCACTGGATGGCGTTGACGCCGCAATGACGACCATGTCACTGGCACTAGCGTGACGGGAATCGTCCTACCCAATCATTGCTGCCCCCAAATCGCTTCGCAGGGTGCGGCCTGCTGCTTTTATTACACGATGAGATTGACCTGTTGGTCGAAACCAAAATCAATATGATATTTGACCACATGTCCAAGTCGCAGCACGACATTACTATCTCCGTGGAAATATCCAGGCTTCTCCTCGGCGAGTATGACAAGTATGTGATCTTCATAAAGGATAGAAAATCCAACATGGAGGAAAATGCAAAAACGAGCTAATACCCAACTCAAAGGACGAGCCCCACTCTGAACTCTTGAAAACTTAAATGACTAATCCTGAGAATTCACGATAAGCAGCGTGACGTATTGCCGACGACGGGACACCTGAACAACATCTATCTGACATCTCAAGCGAGTAGCCAGAATACAGTGAGGTCTCTTAGTAACGGGTGAACACACATGCAATGCTACTTTTTAGCGATTTTGAAAGAACGATTGACGCCTCACGTATTGTCGCCATTAGTCGGTATTGAATGAATGTCTGCAGCAGGAAAAAGTGAACAACCAGTACCTGTGTTAACATTATCATGTCGGTGTGACTGCACACATACCGAACTGAGTCACAATCAAGGCTGCTACGGTGAAAGTCGCTAAAGGCACAAAGGCATAAATAAGAAAGCATCCGGTGCACATTTTAGCCAATGGGCTTACTACGGCACCTCTAACTGATATTGTAAACTAATTGTCTAGTCTCTACTGAGTCTGCGCTCGCCTTGAGGTGTCTAAAACCCATATTTTTATATTTGTTTTTGGTCCCGACTCCACTCTCATTTATTACTTCTTCGTTCCATGTAGGGAATAGCACATAGCTTATAAACATCATGCTTGGGTGAGTAGTGAATATCTAACCGACCCAATTAACGCCCTTTAATAACTAGTACATTCTGCGTGTCTATTTTGTATTCTGTCTGTGTTCCTGTTGTATTCATTACCGTGGACATTTTGTTTTTAATCGGGACTGAAAGACAAACAGCGTGAAAAGAGAATTTACACTGTTACCAAAAAGCCGAACGACTGATCGCCATGAAGTAGTTCGTACTTATTGAGTGGTATGCATGAATTGTAAGTTGCCATAATAAACTATAGTATCAAATACCGCCAAGTCCCTTCGTGGGGAGGGGGAGGGGATATGGAGTGGCCTCAGATCAGCCTCTGGGTGTGCGGTTTGACAAAGATCAACCCTTGCGGGAGTGGGTTATTTCAAGCACCCCACCTTGGGGATGCAGATTATTTCAAACTTTTACTGACAAATGAATAGAACCAATAAAATTACGAACAAATATAACATTTTTATGAGATTTCTTTCTCATAAACTCTTAGCAATGCTCTTTTCCATGACCAGAAAGAGAGAGAAAGAGTTCAGGCTCTCTTAACAAGAGGTGTCACTCCTAACGGTGTAGATAAGTCTACATCTTTGGGGAATATGGCAAGCGGAGGTACGGGGAAGACTGTAAGAGAGATAACTTCTGAGCTCTGGCAACGAACTAATTTTGCGCACTGAGTTTTTTCGCTTATATTCGAGTTTAGGATGCATTCACGAAACCAAATAAGGCCAGACGTTTTGCACTTTTCAGCTCTCTACCAGAAACTCAGAGACAGCCATTATCTTTCTTACAGACTATGCTTTGTCTGCATACGTCATCAGACAGAAAATCTGATGTAACAGCTTTTTGAAGAAACACATGAATCTAACATATAATACTCAAGAGAAAAGAATTTGGTCTGCTTTACCGAGTCTAAATTTGCTCCATTAGAATACAAAAGAAATGCGTTATATAAGCCTTTTCAATAAGGGTTGTTGTCTCCCCATAGTAGGAACTCTTCAGTGATTCTTTTGCCTATGCGTTAGCTGCCGCTTCAACTTCCGTGTGGAAGGTATGAAAGGTCATATCTAGATACCTTAAATGTTTTAATGCTGTAAATAAAATCCTGAAAACATCCATGTGTTGCATGATATGTAATCCGTTGCCACGAAGGAAAAGAACTTCTAGCATAGGTGAATGATGTAGGATTGAGGGTGATATGTATTCAATTTTATTAGTAGATCCATCCACCCTTCTTAACGAAGAATAATATCTTTCCTCAATTGTAACATTCAACCAGCGAGGATTTGTATCTCTTATTTATATTTCTTCCAGAGTAAAACTGATATTGTTAAAGTCAGTTAGATGCATATGAAAGGATGAATATGATTTAATACCAGTAAGCCGTATACTCTCAAATTTGTAAACGATTTGGCACGTTTCGTGTATATTTTTGAGACCTTTGATTGAACTGGAGGCAGGTATATGTCGGTCCCACTGATGTCTAGATATTCAAGAAGAACGGGTTTTCAGTGAAACCGCTCGTGTCTAGTGCAAAATAGACGTGCCTGATACATTGAGAAAACGAAGATGGTATAGAATGTGTACTATAGTGTCCTCGGTAACATATACGTCAGTTCTACTTATGTCTAGGTGCGTTAAAAGTTTGTATTCCATAGCGCTAACAAAACCTTCACCGATTCTATAAGGCTTCTTTATGGGAGCCAGAGACTGACTACCAGCCAGCGAAAGCCCAGATAGTTTGAAGAGTTTTCCTCGGATAGCATTTTCCACGCTGCTAATGAAAAATTAATTGTTGCTGAAATCTAAGACGGTTAACTCAGGTGTCATGTTGAATGCATTTTGATGGATTATTGTAAAATTTTCCCCATTAGTAAATGAAAAGAGCTGAAGATTGAAGAGACCGTGAAGTGTAAGTTCGTCTATTTCACACACTGATGTAAACTTTCTAAGGTACAACTCCTTAACATCAGACCAAGATAGATGGGAAAATAATCCGTCTGGTAAGGCAAGGAGGGAAGGAGTTCCAGTTACAATGACCTTCTGTGTATCAGGAGGTACAACAAATGGAAAGTCGGCTACCTCTGCCACGTCAAGGCACTGCACAGTTAGATCCATTTTAGAGTGGATACATTTTGTTGGTAAGGTTTCTATTACCGAATGTTTAGTTACGCTATCAATGCACGTGAAGATAATAAGCTTAAGGAACAATTTGATTCCAGTTCTTTTTCAGGCTTTTCTCATGGATAGTCATAACTCTAAAAATAAATGAAAGATATTTTTACATTCGTGAACTCTATCAAATTATATTGTTAATGTTTTATATGTAAGAAAAGGCTTTTGTAAGGACATTCATAATTACAGCGATGTTGACCTATCCCGTCAGTCAATGCAAAATCTATTACAATCAAACTATACTTTTATCTGATGGGAAGATTATGTCAATAACAATAATTTTACATGTTCTTCTCTAAGCAATAGCAGCAGAGAGGGTGAACAGACCACTTACTTGGATTGTTACTCATTAAAACAAAATTATGGTCTCAATAGTCAACAATGATATAAACCCCCACCAATTGGGTTACTTCATTTTTGACCTTCGTTGTGTGTTTGCTTACTCCTGGACAACTTAATCATTGGTCGCACCCTCCCTGCTGCTGTAATCAAATAACTATTATATCAATAATGATTGGTGAAGCTGACTCAGCAAGATTAGATCGAGAACGACTAGAAGCAATTAAGAAATATCTCCCCGTCCGTAATTCTGTCGAACAAAAATTACAAGCTCGTCAAGAGTCTCAGGTGGAATTTGCAGAAGGTACAGAACAGTTATTTAAACCAATTGTCGAACCAACAAAGAAAATTGTTACAGCAATTGAGGCAACACAATAAGCTCTTGAAATATTGCCTTTTGATATTGCTGGCCGTCTTCAACCTCCTCAGCCACCACCAGAAGTTCGACCACTACCTCTGAAAAGAGCCAGAATTAACATCATAACTAAATTTATGCCGGACGGTATTGCCGCTATAAGGGACCGAGACCAATTACTTGACATTGCCGCGTTTGGATATCGCGATAGAGAAAAATATGTAAAACCTGAACATATAAAAAATATGAGATCTGCCGATTGGATTAGGGATGTATATCGCATCGCTACTGATACTCATCAAATCAGATCCGAGGAAGATGTTAATAATTTTAACGCCTTTAACCAGGCAGTAGATGAGCATGCTAGACATACAAGGCAGGAAAGGAGACAAAAAGAAGAAGAAATGAAGTCAAAATTTGAAGAATATAAACGAAGGAGGAAATTACATTTACCAAGGAGGGAATCACGTTCACCAAGAAAGAAACAACTGGAAGTGGTCTTATTACACCATGTCCTGATAATGTTCTTGCTGATGTTGAAAGACTAGAAATTCTGATTGGTGGAAAACGAGCTGGTAATAATTCCCCAGAAATTATAATGAAGCAGCTATTTGTCAACGATTATTTAGAGGCGGAATCATGGATATTAATGTTTATTGATCCCTCATTGATGAAATCGTTGATGATTATTACCGCAGTGATTGATTGAAGGTATGCAATTAAATGCAGTGAATAAAAATAGGATGATTATACATAATGCTAAACGTGAACCGACCATGGTCAGGGTGATCAATTCGTGAATACCAACCTATAAAGCGATTTACGGGGATGGTCTCGGTGATGTTGTTCAGGGTCTATTTAGAAGGATTGCCCCAAAGGCGATACCGATTGTAAAACAACTGGGAATGAAAGCTATTGATGTTGTTTGTGATAAAGGTGTTGGTGCTATTGGTGATATTGCCAGCAAAACATTCTCAGCAATCAAAGATAGACTAGAACGATTGATACGACGAAAACCTCAGTCAGTAAAATTACCCAGCACTGAAGTGATGCCTGCGAGTGTTAGTAAAATAATGAATCAAGCTGCAAATCAAAAACTGGCAGAGTTAGCTGGTGAAAAAGAAAAACATATAACTGCTAGTCTGATAGCAGGAAGTGGTTTTCGTGTTAGACGATAGTAAATATAATAAAGATGTTCAAACGTATTCAACATGGACGCACCAGTACTCAAAGATGAGTCTGTGCGTGATTATCAGTATTATTCGTATGACGCACGACAGCCAGATCAGCGTGGGCGAAATGAGCTACAAGTTCAGAATACAAGCAGATATTTCTTACCCGCTGAAGCATTTATTGAAGTAGAAGGTGAAATTCTGAAAACAGATAATACTGAATATGCCGCTGATGTTAGTGTTGGTTTTGTTAATAATGGTATTATGGCGCTATTTGACTGTGCTACGTATATGATTGACGGAAAAAATATTGAATCAATCCAGAAAGACGTTGACGTTGCCACTACAATATTAGGTCTGGCAAGATACAGTGACGATTATTCAAGATCAGCTGGTCCATCAATGATGTTTCACAAGGATACTTCTGATTCTCCTGAATATAAACAATATCAAATAAGATGCCCAAGAAACTTTGCCAGAAACGCTGACGCGGATGTGGAAAACATGATTGTTAATGTTGATTTAGATTCTAATTTAGGATTTAAATCACGTCGATCAATGTTGGAAGGTGGAAATAGAAGATTTTCATACGCAATTCCACTGACACACATCTTTGGATTTGTAGAAATGTTAGAAAGGTTATTTTGGGAGCCAAGCATACAGTTGCACTCGTAGGAAAAGCTACAGACGATGATGCAATATGGCGAGTTGCTGTTGATGATGGTAAAGTAATTCTGACAAAACTTTCATTGTGGATGCCAGTAATGACTCCAACAATACCTGAGGAAGAACGTTTACTTTCTTTTATGAATCAAGGTGGTAAATCAACGTTGTCATGGTTAACGATGACCACTATGCTGTTCAAAGCAACATTAATGGTTTATTCACATAGCAAATAGCATCACAGCAAGGTGTCTCTGCACCGCGACATATATTTATTGCTCTTCAAGATACTGCACTAATAAACTCACAAACGCGTAGTATAATGATATTTGACAAACTTGGGGTTAGTGAGGTTTCACTGAGAATAAATGGACATCAAGAACCAGCTGAAGATATTTTGTTAAATTTTGATCAAAATCATGTAGCACGTGTATATCATTGCTTAAAGTCATTCATGGGACGTGATCAAAATGTTAATTCTGGTTTAAAAATATGACAATTAGATTTTACAACGCTCTATCCGATTTATTACTTTTCGCTGGAACACTTGGATTTATTCAGACAATCTGTCGTTGATATACACTTTCGAGCTCGTGTGACAAGAGGAGCAATTGCTAATTACAGAGCAATCGCTGTCATACTCTCGGATAAAACAATGCTACTCGAAGGTGTTGGTGGTCGAATGAGAGTCATTGATGTCCCAGTCGAAAACATGTAATTACATCTCCTGAGTTTATCAGGAATTTAAAATCAAGATGATAATTATAAATGTCATATCATCATGTTAATGTCACTCTGACTCCTGGTCAGATTAAAAAGCTACAATCAGTATCAAAAGAAAACTGCGGAGTAAAAATATCACTAAAGCGAAAACAAATCCAAGGTGGTTCAAATAAACTATCATTGTCAGAACGTCAACTCAGGCACTTCAATGAAGCCAAACGATCAAAGACCGGCATACGACTTAATCTTTATGCGGGTGCCATTAAAGACATCGCTAAGATGGGTGATATATTTCCACTTCTCGCACCTATTCCAGGAATAATAGCCGCTGTAGCCCCAGCTGTTGCAAAAGCAGCTGCACTTGGTGCTGTTAGAACTGCCGCTGGGATGGCTGTAAAGAAAGCAACAGGAAAAGGAATAAAAAAAAAAAAAAAAAAGGAAAGGGTCTAAGACTGCCAGAAACCCTGTACGGAAAGGGTTTAAGACTGCCAGGGACACTTCGTTGATTTTTCCAATGTCCAATTTTGATTTACTTGATGCTGCTAAAAAACTAAATATAAAAAATTTCAGAGGTGTTTTTATGCGTGATAAATTACCGCACAAACCAAACAATGTTGAAACCGGTATCATTAATCTCGATAAAATCTCTGGTTCAGGTACTCACTGGGTTGCATACGCGATTGATCCACGTGGAATTGTTTATTTCGATTCTTTTGGGTTGGCACCGCCAAAGGAATGTTTAAAATATATTAACAGTAATAAAATCACTGCACCAGTCTGGTATTCCACATTACCAACACAGACAATAACTGATCCACCAATATGTGGCCGTGAATTACTCGCTGTACTTGATGCTATTTCAAAATCTTTCGATGCACCTCATAAAGTTGTACATGAATACACCGTTTTAAATAATCGCTAATCATATAATGGTTGATATTTATGGAAGGTCATCTACTGTCTCTGACAATAAGAAAAAAAATAGATGATATCGATTTATCGAAATACGCTACAAAAGACGATCTTGCTGATATTATAAACTTGTCTGGAGTTGACCGAGATGAAGTTGTTGTTTTCCAGGATAAATATGGTGTTTTAAAAACAAGTAACATCAAATGGATCGATATAATTTGTAGAGTTCTCGGTGCTACCGTGGATAATATTCCAGCATTTACTGATGGCGGTAGAATCAGAGATTCAAACTGTCAATTGCAACTATCAGAAATGAAATTGCAAGAAGTGTTGCTGATCGTTTAAAATCCACCGGTGACACAATGACAGGTAAACTCAACATGAACGGAAATAAAATAGTTGTTTTGAGAGAACCAACAGGTGATGAAAATGCCGCAACAAAGAAATATATGGATGATAAAGATGCTACAATTGATGACAAATTGACCACGCTGTGATCTGAATATGACGTTCACGTGAATATGTTTTTAAATGTTCGCAGAAATTTTCAAAAATTCAATAAAAACGCAGATTATTTCTTTGGAAATCCAAATGTTGTTGATATTAAACTTTCTGATATTAACACGAGAATCAACGATATCATCAATGGAATTCCTAATATTGTTCAAAAAAACTAATCTGATTAAAATTCCTCACAAGCAGATCATCAATGTGGTATACATAGTATCATCAGGATCATCAACATGGTCACAGCAAAATAACACTATTAAACATTCTGCGGAAGTCACTGCTGTGTATATGCTGTCCGCGTTCAGCGCTGCAAAATTTAGGATATTTACTACATTTCCATGGCGTCATTCAACCGATAATTTTTCTTTAACAGTGTCTGTTATATTAAATAAAGATACTGATGAAATATTTATACTGGAACCATCTGATAAAAAAAAATAACCGCAGCGTCCTACTGGTGGTGTCTGGAATTTGTCGCTAAAACACCTCAATTGATTACTTAGTAACGAGTATAAAATGTCGGCAAACAAATATATATACGAACAAGTGTGTTTGTTACAAATTCAACTGAAAAATATTATAGATGAGTAGACAATAAAAATACAAAAATATCGTAGACGTGTCGTTTTTACTGATATAATTGTTTATTCTGCATCTGCCGTAGTCGCTGGAATCGGTGTATTACTGTCTGCGGTAACAGTGGCATCGCCAGCAGTTGTAACAATTTGTGTTTCAACTACAGCAAGAATTGCTGGTGTTCTTAATATAATTGCAAAAAAGATATCTGCGTGTGTGGCTGATAAATTACATGAATATCAAATGTTTCTCTCAGCGGCAACACAAGCACAAGCCAAATTATCATCACTGATATCATCAGGACTCGGTGACGGAATAATATCATATCAGGAATTCACAGAAATGATCCTGATTTATCAAGCTGGGTTTTGTCAGAGTCACCTTGACTTAAAATCTTTATTTATTAACAATGTCAAACGAATTACTACAACAAATCGTCACTAATACAGCACCGCCAAGAACTACAATGATATCAGCGAGCTCAACCAATCCTGAGTTTAGCATTAATTTTCTAACTGCAATTCCAGCCAACGAAATAGCACCAGCACAATTGCGAGTTTATTATGGTTGGCCAAATATTGGATCAAAGTCATTTGGTGGATTACAACCAAACAATTCATTAGTATTTGCAAATAAAAATCGCGATGACGGAACCCCAGATTGGTAAGTAGTCAGTATTCCAACGGGCAGTTATCAAATCGAACAGATCAATAATGAATTCCGGCTCCGGATTAAATCATCCACTGGCAAAAATTCCAAGATGGCCATTACTGTTCATGAACCAACATTATCTGCGGTGATTGAAGTATATTCTCCAGATTATGCCGTAGATATATATATATATCAGTCATCAATTAGAACTGTATTAGGATGGCCTGAGATTGCTCCGGTTTATGTAGGTCCACCAGAACCAACCAAAGATGAATTTCTTTCAGTGAAATAATCATTTACAAGAAATCCGAAAGATCGAAAGGAATTTCCTTGGACGTATTTTAACACATATGTATTTATCAGCGATAAGGAAGAAATTAATGATTTAAGAAACGAATTATTTACTCTTGAATATACAAAAAAATATATCACTGTGGAATTGATTAGATAATTTGCTGCTGCAATCAAATTTCAATACGACAGCACATACGCTGATATAGAAAAATTGTTTTTGAGTATAATACAATATTACAGCGATGATATAAAACAACAAATTATCAGATTATTTCAGTATATGTATCAGATCATATTAAACCAAAAATACGTTAAGAAAATCATCATTGAAAATATAAAATCTTATGATGATCAAGATTTGTTTTTTAGACACTACGGAAAAACAATTAACCTATATGGTGATAATCTGATAATACCTGATCTTGATTTTTATAAAGGACAAGAATTTTCAAGTTTTATCAATGATTAATTTCCAAGGGTTCTCGAATCATGGAAAAAAGTATTACCACATCCAAGGTATTCTCAAACATAACAGCCACCCATACAGTGGAGGTCGTCATGTCTCGCCTGGTATCGTTTATATAACAACAACTATCGCGGTCAATCTCGTTTGTGCCGTCATTGATGGCAGTTATCGAGTAGATCTTGAAAAATCTAACCAAGCTCAACGAGGATACATCTTATATTCATTTACCCCTCAAGTCCCACCAGGATATTTAATTGTATCAGAACCAATTAATCCTGTTTATCTGAGATGTCATAATCCGCTATTATCAGGCTCGTACAAATGTAACAGAAGAAAAGAGTGAAGTCAACAAGCTTTGTATATTTTAACAAAATAATTTATTTCCCTAGAAAACAATGTAAAAATTGGAAAATAGGACTTACGGTTTGTGAATATAATCCAAAATGTAATCCTAAGAATGAAAATTACAAGTCCTATCACTAAATAGTTCTATTAGAATCCAAGTTCGAATCTCGACGAATTACCAAAATGGAAGGCGATGACGTCAGATGTGGTCCTTGTACAAAATATCAACAATTCCTCAACTGAATCACAATTTATGTTTCCGAATAATTCCAGAATAAATTTCCACTGAATTCCTTTCTCCCAGAATTTATAAAACAGTAAACTCGTTTGGTTTTCTATAGAATAAATTATTAAATTCTAAACACAAACGAATTTCAAAAACAATCTGGTTTCAACAATAAAATAACCTATCCGGCCTTCCAGGTATCAGGAATACAACTGACTGACGAGCGCTCAGAAAGGGTTATATATTCACCCGAATTATCATCCCGTTCTCGCGAGATAGATTACGTGGTCTCATGACACTTGAAATACGGAATAAGAAAAATGCCATTCGTCATGTAGGAAGAACCCCTATCAACTATCACTTTGAAATAAATATAAAAATAAAACATTGTTTATTTAGACTAGACGAAATGACCTTGGCAATAGCCAATCGTTTTCGCGTAGCTCTTACGCTACCGCGGACCAAGGTAAACTAAAAATATTGCTAATGTAATACGTTTTACGTCTTAGATAAACAGAATTGCTGAAAAAGAATTTCTAATCCCTTCAATAATCATTACAATAAAATGTAATGAAACAAAAATAAAATAAAAAAGAATTTTAAAACTAACACACAAGCAATTTAATTACATATACGTAACAATAGATAATAATATTTATTTGGATGATGAGATTTATGCAGATGATAATATTTATTCAGATTCTGATTCATTCATGATTTATTCAGATAATAATAGTTATATTTATTTTATTCTGATAATAATATTTATTTTATTCAGATAGTAATATTTATAGTTATTTTTATTCTGATCATGAAATTTATTCTGATTATAATATTTATTCTGATAATAATATTTATTCAGACTCTGATCATGATAATAATATTTATTCAGATTCTGATAATAATATTTATTTTTATTCTGGTTATGATATTTATTCAGATAATAATATTTACTCTGATAATAATAAAAATATTTCTGAATAATATTAAAAATAAAAATCTTAATAATAAAAATATTTCTGAATAATAATAAAAATATTTCTGAATAATATTAATAATCAAAATTCTGATAACAATATTTATTTTATTCTGATTATGACATTTATTCAGATAATAATATTTATTCTGATAATAATATTTATTTTATTCTGATCATGATATTTATTCAGATAATAATATTTATTCTGATAATAATATTTATTTTATTCTGATTATGATATTTGTTCTGATTGTAATATTTATTTTACTGTGATGGCAATATTTATTTTATTCTGATAGCAATGTTTATTTTATTCTGAAAGTAATATTTATTTTATTCTGATAATAATATTTATTTTATTCAGATTATAATATTTATTCTGATGGTAATACTTACTCAGATTCTGGTAATAATATTATTCTGATTCTGATAGTAATATTTATTTTATTCTGATAATAATATTTGTTCAGTTTATAATATTTATTCTGATTCTGATAGTAATATTTATTTTATTCAGATTGTAATATTTATTTATTCTGATTATAATTTTTATTCAGATTATAATATTTATTTTATTCTGATAATACTATTTATTCAGATTATAATATTTATTCAGATTATAATATTTATTCAGATTATAACATTTATTCAGATTATAATATTTACTCAGATTCTGATCATTATATTTATTCAGATTATAATATTTATTGTGATTATAAAATTTACTCAGATTATGATTATAATATTTACTCAGATTCAAATTATAATATTTGTTCAGATTCTAATATTTATTTTATTCTGATATCATATTTAATCTGATTATAATATTTATTCAGATTATAATATTTATTCTGATTGTAATATTTATTCAGATTACAATATTTACTCAGATTATAATATTTATTTTATTCTGATAATAATATTTATTCAGATTATAATATTTATTCAGATTATAATATGTACTCAGATTCTGATTATAATATTTATTCTGATAATAATATTTACTCATATTCTGATTATAATATTTATTCAGATTATAATATTTATTTTATTCTGATTAAAATATTTATTCTGATAGTAATTTATTTTATTCTGATTATAATGTTTATTCTGATGGTAATTTATTTTATTCTGATTATAATATTTATTCAGAATAAAATATTTATTTTGATTATAATAATTATTCTTTCTGATAATAATACTTACTCAGATTTTGATCATAATATTTATTTCATTCTGATTACAATATTTATTCAGATTACAATATTTATTTTATTCTAATTATAATATCTATTTTATTCTGATAATGATATTTATTCTGATAGTAATTTATTTTATTCTGATACTAATATTTACTCAGGTTATAATATTTATTCAGATTATAATATTTATTCAGATTATAATACTTATTCAGATTCTGATAATAATATTTATTCAGATAATAATATTTACTCAGATTCTGCTCTACTTTTATTCTGATATTTATTCATATTATAATATTTATTCTGATAATAATTTTTTATCCAGATTATAATACTTACTCAGATTCTGATTTATTTTTTATTCTGATAATAATATTTATCAGAATCCGATTTATTTTTTATTGTGATAATAATATTTACGAAGATCTGATTTATTTTTATTCTGATAATAATATTTATTCTGATAATAATATTTTTAAT
Source organism: Megalonaias nervosa (assembly GCA_016617855.1). Lineage (NCBI taxonomy): Eukaryota > Metazoa > Mollusca > Bivalvia > Unionida > Unionidae > Megalonaias > Megalonaias nervosa. Next base: position 21,785 of record JAECUM010016887.1, read on the forward strand.
AATAAATAATAATATTATATATATTATAAGAATGAAAATAAAAATATTTCTGAATAAAAATAAAAATATTAATAATAAAAATAAAATATTTCTGAATAAAAATAAAATTAAAAATAAAAATCAGAATAAAATTTCTGAATAATGATAAAAATATTTCTGAATAATATTAAAAATAAAAATCTTAATAATAAAAATATTTCTGAATAATAATAAAAATATTTCTGAATAATAATAACAATATTTCTGAATAATATTAATAATCAAAAAATAAACTATAATGATGATCGGGTCACCATTCGACGGGATCCCTTCATTGCCAGTAAATCCTTTACCATGAGGTCCTTAGAGTCCTTCCATTGATGCCTTTCTTATGGTGGTTCTGGGGCACTACTTTTTTTGTAAAGGCCTCTCTTATGCCCACAGATATGAGAATTTTCATTTGGCGACATTCTTTCTGAATGTCCTTGAGTGGGGTACCCTTCAGTGAGGTCACAAGGTCAAGGAGCTCACATCACCCTACTGTTTATCTTTGAGAGGCACCAGCTTTAATAGACACAGATTTTTCAATTTCATGTACACTCCCCTCAATATCAAACCCCGGGGTGAGTGAAAAAAAACACCCACTACGTGTTTGACGTGGAGAGGAAGTGTACATGAAATCTCTTGGGGTGGTGCCCCCCACTTATTATTAGAAAATCTGGCATCATAACACTCACCTCCGACAATGTGTCAGTCACAGGATTCAAATTCAAGACCTCGAGTACGAGAATTCAACACTCTACGCTTGCGCTACGGACTCTTATTTACAAATATACGTTTCACAAATTATTATAAAGTTATCTAATGGGAAATTCCTGCAAGTGATCAGTATACATTTATCAGAATAAAAATATTATATTAAGATTATGACTAAATCGCGAAATCTACAATCTTATAAATTTCTGCCATGACTAAAAATTATATTGCAGTCTCTCGCCAGAGAACGTATGTGCAGATATGTGAAAAAGGTGCGTGGATCGATATAACGGCTTAAATTACTCTATAGCTCACAGACAGGGTTATTTTTGCCTGCAGTCTGCACGAAGATAAAACGATCGATAATGACTCGTTTGTCGAAAATTAATGTCGCGTCTCCCCAGACATATAGTCTCGCGGTGGTGATTTTTATAATGTCTTGATAGAATATTTATTCAACCTTTCTGAGGCCTATATCGTCTGTGAGGAATCTCCCTATTTCATATATAAAATGTTAAATAGGTAGATTCCTAACAGACGATAGAATAGTTATTCATTCATTCTGAGGGTGTCGAATTTATTGCTTTGTAATATTACGCAATAACAAACTCGATAACTGCTTGATTACTCTTAGCTCGAAGACAGGGTTATCTCCCTTCATAAGTTGCGGTGTAAAAACAAAAATATTTCTGAATCACCCTTCATAATATTATTTATTTTTCTGCTTTCTGCAGTCTGGTAAATTTATCTTGTAATCGTCTTCGAGCTAGCTCATCTCGGGAAGGGGATTAAATAGATTTTATTTTCTGTGAAAATCCATGATAAAATTTATCTATAATTTTTACTTTTTTTGAACCATCCTTCGCTGTTTCAATTGTAAATTTATAGTACGGCGCTGGAACATCGCTCATATGAAATTTCTCTGAGTAAAGATCATCATTGGTTAGTATCAAAGTCTTCACTGTGTATTTTTATACACAAACATTTATTTATTTTCCCACCCCTTGTAAGATTGATTGGCAGAATTGTCCTTGTATACATATCATAGTATTTTGGACATGACTGCTGAAAAAATATTATTATAACGGGACAACTCTAGCGGAGAAGGCGTTTGCTTGGCGGAGTTATCCTCCCTTGGTCATCTAATATAATAGGGACCCAGCAAAATTTTATTTGCTGTTTGAATTTCTTCGAAAATGCTGATGTGGTTATATTATTTGTGACAGGATATACCGAAGCTGAGTTAATATCAAAATGTTTGGCACCTGTATATGTCGATGGAAATATTATTTCTTCGCCTGTCTCCACGTTCACGGATTTAACAAACTTTGCGTATCGTGGGCCGCCAGCATTTCCAAATTGTAAGTTCTGACTTTGTATAATAGCTTCTAAGTTATTTAAAGAATTATCAAGTTTTCTGCCATTGATATGATCGATTACAAGTCCATCTTCGATAACTACATCAAAACATTCGTACACAAATCTATGTGAATGATATCTTTTTTCCAACAGTAAATCTTAGATAACCAGCATTATCAATAGTCCCGACTGGGAATTTTAATCGACAGTGCCTAATTACACCATCCCGAGATGATTCATAATTTTTAATGATAGGATGTGTTACAAACTCATTTTGTTCCATTTGTATAATAATATTATTTGTTTAAATCATTATTTTGAAATTCTGGCGAGATAGTCTCCGGCGGATTTTATGGGAAATTCGACTCCATCTGCGCTATTTTTTTTTTTTTATCGTAATATCGTTTCAATTCTTTGTACTTTTTACCACCGCACTGTACACACAACTGAGTTTCTCCTCTAACCCCAGCACCACATCGTAAATACGGTTTTGGTCCTAGACTTCCGTGCCGAACGCTTTACATGTGGTAACCAAAGAATTCATTTACGCAAGATTATTTACAAGGAAGTGAAAAACCGATTTTGAGCCATCTGCATTTATTCTTTGTTTGAATCATTATATAATATTTAACACTTCAATTTAAATATATATTTGTCTTAATTATAATATGAAGAGTTTGAGAGATTATCCGTAATTAAACCTTCTAAAGCCAGATTTGATCTCGACAAACTGCCGGAATCTAAAATTAGCTTTTTGATGCAAGATCTGGCTTTGGTAAATAAAGATATAACTCATCGTATCCGTGAAGCCAAGAAGGAATTTCTCGATGATGGCGCGGCTCATGTGTGGTCAACATTCAGAATCATAAGTGTTGTAGATACTAGAATGAATGACGAGCGAGGAAGGAAGATATTAACTATCTCGACAATCAACGATATTTTATTCTAATAAAATTTATTGTGCAGACAGAAGACGGCACTTGGATTATCCGTGACAAACGTGACCATGTCCGCCTAACACAATCAGGACAAACTGTAAATAATAATGTCACGTTAAATAAAAATTCCAAACCAGGAGCACTAACTGGTATTGACAAATCACATTATGAACAAGCGTATCCTGTGACTGCAATTGTGTATGCGTTATATCCGCTAAATAATAAACCCAATGTCGATGATCTTAAACCGATGAGAATATCAAGGATAAATTGTGTAGCCGAGCGAATTACATAACACTTTACAAACGCTATGCGTGGAAAAGGGTTAACGGATTTACGACGTAAAAAATAAATAAGTGGGCAGAAACAGTTAAAGATACCGGAGCGTCTATCAGAAACGTTGCTGAGTTAGGAAAAAGATTGAAATTCCCAATAACAGTGAAAACACTAACCGGAGAGATTTTGTACGAGTCCAAATATAAATCAAGAGGAGTTCCGATAACGATTATTGATCATAACGCACATGCATGGGCATCACCGTAACAATATTTCCATGAGATCGAACTGTTAAATTTTATACTGATTATATCTTTGATTTTATCAGAAATATTAGTAATAGTGACCCTGTATCCGTGTGGTTATTTCAGAGTTCAGAATCCGTGTATGATCAGTTTGTCCGTCCTAATGGAGAAATTTATCGTGCAGAATCACTCCACGAAGAAATGAAAAAAAATGCATTAAAATATACTCCTGATAATATCTTGACAGAGTCAGAGGTTGAACAATTAATGAATAACTGTTTCACCGTTCCATCAGTTGTTGCACATGCTACTCAAAAGAAGAATTCATGGTCGGAATTTCTTGTTGATATTCAACGTAGCTGCATTCAATATGGACATGGCGGATTGTGGAATACTAAATACGATTGTAATAACGTTATATCAGTTGATATGGTAGCATGTTGTCCTGGAAGTTTTCTTGGATACGGAGTGTTTTGAATACTTTAAAAGATTTGGACATCCAACACACGAAATGACAAGGGTTGCGATAAATGGTCCATTACCAGATTTTGATTTAACTGGATTTGCCTGTATAGAGTCATTCGTGTTTGTAAATAATCTGCATCCGATTGTTTATGCATGGTTTGGAAGAAAATTCTCAGGAAAAACATTGGGCTCCAATAGTACTATTACGATACATGCTTGATGTAGCGATATTGATATTTTGTTGGTTGTAAGTGAAGCGATAATAACATATCGTCCGCAAAAACAAATTTGGTTACCACAGCCAAAGAAATATTCCCTGGCAGAGTCAGGTGATGAAAATCCTGATGCGATTGATTATGAAAATAAGGTTGCAAAAGATCTCGGCAGAAAAATAATTGGTAAATTTACTCAGGGTAGTTCATGTGATCATAAACGACATCGTACAAGATTAATTATGGACGATGCCGAAGTCGATTTTATAATTACTGATACAACAAACAAAGGCACATTTATAAGTCGAAGTAATGCTTATTTGTCAGACGGAACTAAATTAGGTATAATCGTGAGCTATATTGATGGTGAGTCACCGCAATTTATTCATTTGAGATCATCGATGCTAATGTACGTTTCGATAAATTTATTATCAATGATAAACAGATTTCCTCTGATCGCGGTTAGAGTCGCTACGGATTCATTTTATATAAATAAAACATACTAATTTGTTAAAACCATTACTTGGTGTTAATGAATCATGGGGCGAATGGAGAATAAAACAAGAAAATATGCTTGGTTATTGATAATCCTCAGACGTTGAAATCAAGGAAATATATTACAAGAATAATAATCAAATATCAAAATCATCTGCACCATCTGTGTATGATCATGTGGCCAGACATAAAACCGTTTATCTCAGTGGGTGTGGTGGTTCTGGTAAAAGAACACATGCGATTGAATTATTCCTGAATAACTGTTCAGATATGACTGTTTAACACCTACACACAGACTCGCCAGAGAAATGAATGAACGAGGAGTAAAATCTCAAACATATCATAGTTTTTTTTCAGATGGTGCGGAGAAGCATGGACTGATGGGTGAAAAATACGTTCCTGGAATTATTATCTGGGATGAAATTTGTACGGTATCGCTGGAAGTATTAAAAATATTTCTTGATTGGTTATTGACGAAAAATGTGTGGTGATCATGGTCAACCGCCACCTTTTGTTGGACAGTCTCCGCACGAATGGTTAAAAACGTTTGTAGATTATTACGAAGAAATAACTGATGACCACAGAGCTGTTGATGAACTTTTAAAATTTTTTTAAAAGTTAATCAGACTGCAGCCAGATATAATACAGTGTGAGATAATGCGTGAAATAATTCCAGAAACTCTTATGAATTATTTTTGTAATTTGTGGAGGCCAATTGATTTGATAGTTGCAAGTAGAAAGATAGTTCGTGGTACACTGCAAGAGAGATTATTTCTGTTACACAAGGAAGGATTTTCTGATTTACCTGTACTATTACGTTATCGCCCAGCGGATATGCTACGACAGAATATTGAAGTTGAAATTCAGGAATTAATGAGAAACAAAATCTTGTACTAAATGATATTGTTTTAGAACCTGTTGATGTTGTTGAGAGCGCGTTAACGCTTCACGGAGTCAGGGATAAAACTCCATGGACACTAGGATAAGGTATAACGATTCATTGGTCACAAGGATTAACTATTTCTGATACAAATATTTGGATTATTGATGATCGGATCGAATGGTCAAATTTAGTTTATCTCGCAGTGTCTCGAGTCAGAAGAATATCTCAAATGCGAAGGGTTGTCGTAGACAATGATGACGTAGTCGCTGACGATGTCAGCGTCGAAATTGTCAAGAAAAAATTATCTGGTTATAAAGAATGTGACAAAAACATAAGAGCGATTTTGATCTCAACATTGAATTTATTATTATACTGAAACAACGACAAGTTGTAACACAGTAATGTTGTGGCAGTATTCGAATAATAATCCAAGACAGTTTACCGTGGATGGAATTAATAGTAGTCTTGGTCACACACGCGAAAATGTGATGCTGACCTGTCTTGAGTGTAATCCACGTCGGGGCGCCAGTTTACAAAACTGAACGCGGTTGTATTTGTGTGTCTTCAGGAATTACTTGCAATTGTTCACGTACAAATCCACGTTGAGGAGCAGTTGAATCTAGTCTGTAGATTGCAAGTCTACCCGTCGATCTACCCACGCTGGAAATTTTATGTGTAGTCACACTCCAGACAGGATCAGTTGCTCTTTTTATATCCCCTTCAAGTCGCGGGGTTACATTATATGTCCCCTACGAAGCTAGCCTCGTGGGGAGACAAATAATGTAACCCAGCGACTGGGATTTCCTTGTCGCGGTCCAAATCCCAACATGGACTCTATATCTCTATATGACAAGGCAGTGCAGAAGTTTCACCTGAACAAGTTTGAAGTTGTTAATCTGAAAATCAAGCCGAGATTACTAATCTGACAACTGTAGAATCGATTTTGAAATAAATCTAACAAATTACAATGTATACAATCAGCAATATTAATCATAGTTCATTGCCTCTGGTACACAGACGGAAACGTGCCTATAGGAATCCGTGAGTGTAGCAGGCGATCCTCTCTTTTTTCAGCATGTCTGTGCATAGGGTAAAACAAACAGTGTGATACTGTATTAGTGTATCTGTTGATTACAAAATTGCTAGGTACTTAACCTGATATCACTTTTGTACCGTAGTAAATTGTTATACTTGCCTAACAATAAGTAGCGATGACTGTCACACAGTTAGATGCCTCCGGGTATATTTAATGGAGCATGATATGATTTAGTTGTTTTTTTGTGTGCAGACTTACTTTTTTGTTACTTTTCCGTATACCTGCACATTAGGTCCATTAAACGAAAATCTAAAGACCACCCCCCCTCCGTATCTGCACAAAGAGACACTAAGAATTGGATCCCTCATCCAATACTGAGTCACATTGCAGACGTATTTTAAGGGGCATCGCCTGATGACAAAGGTTTTAAACAAAGCAATAATAGCATTGATTTAAAACAGTTAAATATAATCTGCAATAATTGCAATATTTCTCCTTATATTTGTTGGGAATGTATAAATGGGAAAATAAAGGCTAGATGGTCCTGAAGAACATAGTACTATTTATAATGGCTTTATAGAGTTCCTATACCATCGAATGGATTAACTTCTTTCAAACGTACAGTGATGGAATTGGTGGAATTCTTGAATTCCGGACACAAATATCTTCTCAGGACAGTAATACAATGCTAATAAGGCATTAAGAAAGTATTTATTTTGCAATATAGCAAACGACTTCCTCAAGAAGGAATATCTAGTTTAAATCAAAGTATAACGTCCTGTGTGATATGTATTGTTAGTTGTCAAGTTACAAATAGAACATCCATTAGGCAGTATGTTTCCACTGTACAAGACGCTGTAAAAAGGTTAACTGAATATTTAATTTTGGTTGGACAAAGAAGTGTCTCAGATCAATAAATTACTGTAAGATTTCAAATTCAAAAGCGATGGTATATCTTTGTTATCTAATACAGTAGTCGGTACAGTAAGCTATAATACAGTCTACAAAGTTATCATACATTTTCTTTGGGAGGATATACTCCTATAAATACTGACGTGTTAAAAACACGGAGTTCTAGCAGCTGGTAAAAGTCTGTAACAATTATTAAAAAAAGACAGGCGGTGAAATAAAAAAAGAGAACGTTAGTAAGGATGATGTAGAAAAAAAAAAAAAAAAAAAAAAAAAAAAAAAAAAAAAAAAAAAACGGGAAAAGTCTGGTAATCGCTGCAATTAAAATTGTGCATGATTTAAAAGAAACAGATTATGAGAGGAATACACAAGAGTCTATAATGTTGAGTATGTTGCAGGTGCTGTCGTGAATATTATAGTATTTATGTAGGTACTGAGCTATAATTTTTTTTTTTACTTCTGTAGCACCCTTTTTCTTTTCATTCCTTTTGTAACTAAAAATAAACCTTTCTGTATAATTGCAAAGAACAAAATAATGAATGCGAGATTTAGCAAAACAACATTATCAACTAACTGTTTTAAGTTGTCAAATGTTTAAAGTTGTCAACGAATGCATATGTATTACCGTTATCACCACTGCTAGCATTTTGTTCTCTATCCTCTCCTGTTAAACGTCTTACAAACTTGGGTATTGCTATTCCAAGCTACTATGATATATATAGCATTAAAATAACAGCCAATGTTATACCTTTATCTTTATATAGTTATTTTAATATTTGACATAATCTTTAACATAATATTATAATAAACACAAGGTATAAACTATTTGTATTTACGTCTCTCCATTTATAGCTGTTATATTTTAGTTAATATTTTTGATTTTTGGCGAGTCGGTGATAGGAAGATATTTCTCAAACCCAGTAATTGACCAATTTCTACGAGCAGACACGATAATGTATACAGTAATCACGAAACGTTAAGGTAGCATACATTGTTACCTTAAAATGGACCCTCCTTAATTTCATAGCATAAAGGAATATTTTAATATATTCGTGTTTTATAATTTGAAATAGGAATATTTCTTTGTGTTAGGTGTTTCGGTCGTGTCTAGTGAATGTGTGAAGTACAATTATTTGGATTGGCTCGGCTTATAGATGAGTCATTCAAATGTAAAAGAAGCAAAACAATGCAATTGTGAAGTTATTAGAGTTTCGTAACGTGCGGACATTTGATGATCAGAGAGGAATTATCATTATCTTAGCGCCTTTAAGAACCCTGAAGATTACAACAACTGTTGATTTGAGGTCCTTGGAAAAAGGGGAAACATCGACCAAAAGTCAGGTCCACGCAGACGTTGTTTGATTCGCTTTGTAGTGAGTCCCTTTGCATGTAACAATATAATGACGTTTCTTTAATGAGAAAAAAACAAAACAAAACAGCACTTGAATTAAAGTTTTAAAATTTTTCTATGGAGCGACACCCATCACAGCCTCCGTCGTCGTCTTGAAATCGTCATCATCATCATCATCATTATCATCATCTAGGATTCGAGAAAGTTGTTCTCTGCCTTCAAGATTCTTGATGCATATAATTTTTGCCCTCACTCTTGTCAACTTTCAATCCAGATATATATCTTCTACGTCTATGTCTTCTGTCCCTCGGGTTCTAAATGTAGTAAAAGAAAAGGGGTCTTTTAGATTTAATACCCTTTTCCCCTCCCACCAACCCCTCCCATCAGAACATATTTGTAACGAACCTGTAACTTAATTCAAAACAGGTTAGAAAATATATTTATCAGGAGAAGACCCTCTCCACTCCAAAACGATCATATTTGTATTAACGGGGACTTCTAGATTTTAGACCTCTTCCTCTGTAAAACATATTTGTCAGAGAAAAACACCTTCCCCCATTTCAGATATTCTATACATGTTTACTGCCTTTACTGTAGCCTAGACAGACTGCAGTGTTGCGATCAATCAATGTACATTGTTCTCTGCTTTTACTGTAGCCCAGGCAGAGACTGCAGTGTTGCGATCATAAATGTACTAGGCAACCGAAACCACAATGGATGATGCAATCATAACTAAGCTTGTGTTATTCTCTCTTAGCTTGGGTATTATAACTACGCAATAAGAATCTTCTGGAAATTTAGCGTGGACTATATAAAGGCAGCTAAATGTTCCACTGTGTTCAGTTCGCAGAGATGTGTTTTGCCGAGAGCATGAGGTAAGTGAAATTTTTTCTTGAAAATAAGAGTAGGTCCTCTGTTTAAACAAGAAAAAAATATATATATTATTTCGTTCAGATTTTCAGAGGTAAATGGAAGTTCTTAAAGAACTTCTTCGCCAATAATTAATATTTCTACAGTAGCTACCAGAAATAATTTGTCGTCATGTTTATACAAATAAAATTTAACTTTTTCACTTACTTTTCGATGACATCCAAATAACTCTCTCATTGTTACCCTGTTGATGTAATACTTATAACCCTTTGCAAACACCTTCGAGCGGTTTAGGTCAATATTTATTTTGGTATATTTTTCCTGGCTGATTGGATCGTGAAGGTTACTATATTTTTGTTCGAGATTGTCTCTCAACTTTTCAAGATAATCAAAATATTTGCTGTCATCTGATTTAATCAGCGAGAGTTTTATTCTGTCAAATTTACTAAAACAAATACCTGAAATTTGATCATTAAATTCAAACTGTAGTGGTTGGCCGTTAATCATCAACACCTTAACCTTACTATTAACTTCATCGGCTAACGTTAAATTTTCAAACGTTATTTCTAAAGTTTAGACAAAATTACCGGCATAGTGTCCAATAGCTAGTGTATTAACCCCGTCCTCGCAATAGCGTTTGTCATCAAAATTACTTAGTCCATGTTTAATAATTGTATCTGTTTCAAGTTTGTGATGATTTGATCTAATAACATTTGTTTAAATAAAGCTGACATTATTGTTTAGTGCTGCTTTAAAATCATCAAATTTCATACATATTTTTACATACCCACGAGGAATACCTTTTGCTTTTTTTGTCAGTTTATTGTCATCTAAAATTACGGCGTACATTTTACTTCTTAGTCCGACAAATTCCTTAACTGGCACAAACATAAATTCGTCCTTAAATTTACCAATAACTTTCTTATTAGTTGGATCATGAAATCCACTACTTGCTGGATAACCCGATAAATCAAATAGGTCACGGTGTTTATAAATATCCTGATAGACATCCTCACATTTTAAATCATAAACTAGCGAATCTGTATCGATAAACAATAAATTTGAAGCTGGCCAGACTCTCTTAACAAATCCGTAGTGAAAATCGTACATCAACCACTTTGATATGTCCAACACCGACGCACCAACGTAAATAGGCTTACTTAACTTTAAATTTGTCCTTCGTCGAAGTATTGCAACAAGATTTTCATTAAATATTTTCATACTGACAAAACCGTCATCGTTAACTAATTTATTCCTGCGATTTATGTCGTTTACAATCTTAATATTTACGCGTTTTCGAATATTTTCCATTGTCTTCCTAAATACGGAATACGAGATTGTTTGAATTTTAACACGCGATGAACTTTCCTTAAGACTAAGCCGTGGTCGACTGCTTATTTTAAATTTTTGTAATGTATCACGTAATTCCGTTTACTGAGTAAATTTGGAACTAGCTTATTAACAATCGACTTTTTACTGTTGTCGCTACCTGTTGTTCAGGTGATAATAAACTATAGTCTATTACTATCGACTCTGCACAAAACGGATAATCGTTATGTAGGTTGTGCAGTGACTCAGGATAATCGAGATCAACTTCAACGAAATAAATGACATTTTCTGGGAGATTTTTTTCTGTTTCGCTAAGAAATTGATCTGGAGTTATCCAATGAAATCAACTGCACGGCATAGGCTCTGACATTGCCCAACCATACAAATTATGAAGGTTCAGATAAATAATATAATTGGATGGTAAATTTTTATTGTAATTTACCAGATATTTGTTATTAGCTACCGCATATTTGTTTGATATAACGCTAATTCCACCTCTGATACCTTTTTCAATAAAATTAAACATATCAACATCTGTCAAGAGATCCAATTCTATCTTACGTGTTTTCAGCAGAGCATCCCACGATAGTTCTGTGCAGAATAATACCAACAGGGATCTAATCCATAATTTTCATGACTAACTCGACGAAAACTTTCGAAAACATCAGCTAACAATAACACATCTGTTTTCAAATATAAATCATGATAATCACCAAATGTCCTGCATCCGAATTTACTCCAAATATCTTGTGCATAACTATATTCATCATCTGATATACCTTCGCCTTTTAGCTGTGAATAAAACTTGTCTTTGCCTGGCAGAGAAGTTTCATCAAATCTGTTCCAGTCGTCTAGGTATTCATAAGGAAAGATACCTTTTCTTGTCAGATCGACGTAGTTTTCACCAAAACAACTTTTTAGATTATTGAAATTGTTACAACCTTTTACAAGCTCATCTAGCGGAGCTGCCATAAATTGCAAACTGTCAATGAAACGTAATTTGCCAAGCGTAACTGACATATATTTTTCAAAATTATTTGGTATACATTTTACTACATTGTCGAGTTTTAGCTTAGATTTAATTTCCTCATAGCCAAAAGCTTCTACAATGATGTGACTATCATAACCACGAAAATTATGTAAAACTACAGGAATAAATTTTGGTGCATGAAATTTTAGATTGCAATTGTTATGAGCTGCTCCTCGATACTTGCCAGTTAGATGACAGTGATCTCGCACTTTATCATCACATAACAACTTTTCGCAGACATGACAATTAACTGCATTATCAAAATCAAGTTGTTGTTTGGATGTTATTTTCATTGGAGCTGTTTTGGATAATCTGTTGAAAATTTTATTAACATCATCTATTAAATTTTTTAATAACCACACAACCGGACTTTCAGATTCGCCATTGCTACATCTGTATAACTTTACTGGACTTGAAAAATTATCGTTAGCGCAACAAACTACTTTGTATGAAACCACGCAAGGAACATGTTGTTGTATTTTTCTAGTGCTTGATTTATTTGGATCATTTTCTGCACCTGTCACAGGAACAGGTAGACACTCAAAATCTGCATAAATAGCAAACGGGATGCTTAGCTTATTATTATAATTTTTAAATTTTAATACTTTTTCTTTCTCTGTTGGCATTGTTATTTTTTGAAAGTTAGCACAATATTTATCATGCTCTTGCAGTTTTTCATCGCTAGAAAAACCTTGTAAACATCTGTAACAGAAATATTTTTTCGATGGTTCTTATTATAGTGTCTGCCAACTAACCCGTTAAAGTTTTTTATCCAGCAATAGTGTCCCCTATAAAATAACAAATTTATTGTCAACTGCATAGCATTTTCGGAAATATATCTCGGGTAAACATTTTCTCGCTCATCTAGTCCAAAAACATTTACTGAAATATTGTTTTGTTTTTCAAACTTTGGTATATGATTCTCTGCCACTGGAAAAGTTATTCCGTCAAAATGAAATTCGTTTCTGTACGGCAAATATTTTTCAACTTGGTTGGAGTTACAATTTTGAGGATGTCTTGCAGACAAAATTACCCAACGGAAAAACTCATTATCGCTGTTTTTGACATTTATACAACATTTTTTGTTTTTAATTTTTTGAGGAAGATCAACGTAAGAACTACCGCGAAGTACGTTATATCTTGCTGTGTGAAATAAAACCTCCGTAATCATCTCAAATTTCCAACCTGATCCTGACGTGGTAAATTCTTCAAGCTTCTTGTTAATTTCTTGGTGTATTTCATTGGCAACTGTGGCAATATTTGTTCCAGTTAATATTTTTCGTGATTTAGCTGTTAAATATGGCTCGGCAATTTTGCTGTCGAAATTTGTATTTTCAAAAATTATATCAACTACATCTTTTTCAATTGCACGTAACTTTGATAAAATTACATGATACTGCACTATTAGCTTGATACTTTTGTGAACTGCAAGTTCTTGCGTTACAATCGGTTGTAAAAGATGAAATAAATTTGTGGAGTTAAAATTTGCTAAAACATTTTGATTATCAAATTTATAACTTTCATCATAGCCCGAAAATGCCGCAGCAATTTTTTCTGCTTTTATAAGGCTCTTCTTGGCAATATCTCGCAATTTTAACATTATATATAATATTTTTATATTTAATTGGTTTTTTGTTTATTTTTCAATTAGAAAAATAAAATCGTTATAGAATAATGTCAAAAAATATAACAGCAGAGGAACAGGAAGAATATCATGTTCACCCAAAGTATAACGAGTACGCTGGAAATGCACTTGGTTCGGTTATTCATGTCAGATACGGACGACCTTTTGGAAAATCAACTCCAGCTGGAATAATAATAAATGTCAAAGGAGATAATACAAATAGGACCGAAATGTTTAGAAAAGATTTTATTTATACTTTGTTTTGTGGAGATATACCAGAAGGACAGCGAGTTTATAATGTTAACGGCGCAGTTAATGATGATAATATTGAAAATTTGTCTTTGCAGGATGAATTCAATCCCATCCAGTATTTGATTTATATGAAGCTAATGATAAAGGAATTATTAAGCATAAAACAAAAACAAAAAATGTTATTGGAAATTTAAGAAAAGATGGCTATCTTGATGTGATGGTATGCCGTATTAAATCTGATCAAGTTCATTATCTGTCACATCGTTTTGTATTTGAAACTTTTAATGGTGCTATTTTAAATAATTTGATTATCGATCATATTAATAAAATTAAAACAGATAATCGTTCAGAAAATTTAGATTTAGTTACATCTCAAGAAAATAGTAGAAGAGGAGACACCGGTGGTGCTAGATATGCTACACAAGTAATTTCAGTAAATCTTGAAACTGGAGAAAATATGAAATTTAAATCAATCGCAGCTGCTGCAAAATATCATAAAATTAATCCAGCTATGATAAAATTTGTAGCTGATGGGGCAAGAAAATCAGCAACGTCAATGTCGACCTTTGATTTATTTTCAAATATGTTTCTCAATTCGGTCTTTGTAAGACAATTATGGGCAAACATCAAAACATCATCTTTTATCAAATTTTAGTGTTATAAACTAGCTGTTATCAAGTTAATTTTTTTTTCTGCTACTGTTAGAAGTATTTTATTAGAGTCACCCTGCATAAAAATAACGTCAACAGAAGTATTACAGCCCGACAGACATTTTTGAACTGCCTCAGCCAGTTCATTGTAATTTAATATATTAACTTTTTGATGATATTTTATCTCATTGTTCATTTATCATTATAAGTTAGATTATATTATATAAACTTAATGCAGAGAGACTTGCTGAAATATATGCCGACGACGCTGTCGTCGACAATACAATTGCATGAGATAAGATCACTAACGACAAAGTCGTCGACGACAATTTTACAGCAGGAAATTTAGCTGGTTATAGCGAACATGATATTTTATTTAATAATGACGATGAAGATGAAGTAGTTGCTGTCGTTGACAAAAAAATATTACAGCAGACCGACAACTGGACGATATAATGTGAAGTATCATATCACTAAAAAAAAATATTTAATTTTACTGTTGCCGAACAACAAATATTTTGGCAACTTATAAAACCATTTTTAAATCTAAAAATAACTGGGAAACAGAGGAGCATAAAATACGATTTTATTTTTGCTAAAATACTCAATTTGATGCCAGTCGATAATGCAAGAAAATTACATTTAATTTCCTTGTGTAGACCAGTCAAATGTAAATCTATACTTATGAAGTACGAACAAATATTTATTTTATAATTGACCGAGTTGGCACCCAACTGTTAAACTTATCGTTATACCCGCGCCATTTGACTAAACTTTTGTTGCCGTACTTCCTAATAACTTGTTCAATAACGAATATATCTTGCTCAGTTTTTTGAAGTTCTTGTACATAAAAACTGCCAGTTATAGGTTCTCCAGCCAGATCTTTTAACGCATATGTCACTGGTATTGTTAAAAGTACTTTATCAACAACAAATACTTCCTCGATCCAGTTTTGAGTAAATCCTTTCTCAAATGTGTTTTTTCGTCAGAGAAATTCTAACTTTATCACCAACTTTAAATTTATGTCTGCGGTACATATTTTCATTGGCTAATATTGGATTTTTAATTGAGTCGTTTGGCGACATCCTTGTGGTTCGGTGCTTCGTGTTATTATATTCATCAACAATTTTTTTTGCAGATTGTCAATATATTTATTTGTATTTTTAGCTGTCAAATATTTGTGTATTTTTTCGTTTAGTGTGCGGTTAAATCGCTCGACGACAACACTTTTACCTTCATTTCCAGTGACATATTTTTTGATGTTATTTTGTTCCAAAAACTGCTCAAATATTTTATTAAAAAATTCTGCTTCATGATCAGTCCAGATTCTGTTTGGTTTTCTTTCTGTACTAACTATGACCTGTTTTAACGCATCAGTTATTGACGTTCCTGTCTTATCTGAAACCGGTACACTAAAAGCATGTTTGCTAAAAACATCTACAACATTAAAAAGATATCTTTTTGGAGCGCCATCGGCGCCAATGTTAAATTTACTAAGGCCTGACATATCAACTAAATCTATTGCCCAGATGTCGTCAACGGCATTTGCGACAACCTTACGTCGCGTAAACTTTTTTTTTAGGTTTGTGCAGCTGAGACGCCAAATCATCATATAATTCTCTGCCGAGACCAAGTTTATATTTTGCTCCAATAAAATCTTGTAGCAGCCTTCGGTCAAATCGCTCTCGCATATTCACAGGTTTCATATCACGAAGTTCGTCTAACATTATCTTATCGCAACCGGCCTTGTCCCCTTCACGGTCACGAAAACAAATGTCGTGGCGCATTGCTACTGATTCAACTTGATTGTAAGGCTCTTGTCCTGGCAGCGGATTATCGTTTTCGTCCAACTGTCTGTCCAGCGGATAATAAGGTCCAGTATATTTATGGCCTGGCAATGTCCAACGGCCTTTTGGTTTTGGTAATTTGCCAATTAATTTATGTATATCTATTCCTATTCCAATTATTTCTCTGTTGTTGCACTGTTGACAGTATGTAACACTTTTATTTTGTTCAAGACAGAGATCTCTATCACAATCGCACTCGCATCGTTTTATTTATTAATCATCTACTAAAATAACTGGGCAACCCGCTCCGGACAACTTTGTTGTTGGCGTTGGAGATTTCTTTAAAAACATACTTTTTCTTTATTCAGCAGATTGCACAACTACTTTTCAGCATTATTCTATTAATTTTTGTTTTTTCTGTTGTTTCATTGCTATTCTCTGTTTTAGTTTTGCACTTGAGACAGTGTGTTGACATTTTATATTCCTTGATTATATAATATTGCAATCTCATCATTAGCGTGAGATGGTCGTTTATCAAATTGCAAAATAAACTTAAAAAAATCTGGATTTTTATTCATCTACAATAATATCCACAAGCAGAAGTTCCAACAGGCTGAATTTGATTAGACGAATAATTTATTATTTTATACTTGGACATGTATTCCTTTATTGCGTCACTTGGTGGAAGTCCAAATGAGTCAAAATAATTATTGCCGTAGACTGCTACACAGTGTGTGCCAGATCCGTCATTGAAATCTTGTATATTTATCACACACGAGCCAGGCAATGGTGTAGCTTGCGATGGAATCGCCTCAAGTTCATCTTTAGAATAAACTCCACGAAAATGTTTACTTTTTTTTTTAGCTTATCAAGTATATCAAAGTTACTTAACGCGGCCGCGGTTGAGTTCCTGGCAATGTTAGTCCTCGGCCGATTCGCAGCAGATTTGGCAGCAGACTTCCCGCTACTCCCGCCAGCAACGGCCCTATAAATCCGCCTTTTCTTCTTCGCGATCGCGTCTTTTTTTTTTAGTCTTTCTTACCGTTTTTCGTCGGTGCGTTGTACTGGGCATTATATTTATCTTTAGACAAAAATTTTCTTTATTCCATCTCTGGAGACAGCCTTTTTCGTTGCGCCAGATACTGCGTCAGACGCTGCTGCTAATCCTAATGTACCAAGTACTGGCAAAACTTTAGGCATTAACGTTTTGGCCATTACAGATAATGCCCGCCCGAAGAAACCAACCTGTTTTGCCATCGCTGTTATTTGTGCGGCACTCAGATTCAGGACAAAAGTTTTTTTTGCGATCGTACCTGTTCACCTGTTTTTTTTTGCTTAACATTAATTTTGTTAAAGTCCCTTTGGAAACGCTTTCAGTGTTAGGTTTTATTTTTAATGATACTGGCCGACCTTTTTGTAAACTCTGTCGGAGTTTTCTAACTTGATCATCAGTTAAATATATTTCTTTTAAAATATATTTTGTCATTATATAACGATGACAGATTAAACTAAACTTGGACCAACATTTTACCTCCGACAGAGTCAATTGTAACAAATCTGTCGCTGATCACTAACGCATATACATACAACTGTGCCACAGGAATTGCACCGAGTGTCCAAGTAATTTCAATATCAGTTGTAGAATCGACAGCTCTCTCGTTGTGTTTACTAACATCAAAATAAAATATCGGATAAAGTGTACGAAATTCTTCCATAGAAATTTGAGATCCGTCTCCGACATCCTAATATTTCTGCACTGCATCGAGCAGGTACATATATGGCCGAGATACGTTTTTATTAGCGTCATTTGCAAAATTGCATTCTATCGCTCGTTCTGGATACTGTTTTGAATTTAGTCTAGCGTATATTCGTCTAACATCGGCGTGATCAAATATGGTGTTATTTTGTTGTTGGTTACCACGTCGCGCTTGTTGTTGGAAGACAACAAATAATTGCCGAGGGAGATGTTTACTTGACGTTGTTGTGACTCGCCATGTGTAGTCGGTGGTATTTGGAACTGCTGTTTGATATATTTTATATTGCTGAAAATAAATTCTGTTTGTGTTTATCGAGTATACTGTTTAATTTTGTCATTTTAGTGATTGACGGAGTTATTCGTGGCATCCATAGCGCAAGTTTATTTATGATAAATTGCAAATCAGCTCCGCCTGACCTAAATAGGCAGTCGTTTCGTTCTGCTCGATCTAAAATAAGTGTATGTTTAACTCCACGAAATACTTTATTATAGTCCCTGCAAAATCGAAATATTGTACTTAATGGCAGCATCATTGTAATTTGACGTGATCCTGCTGCAAGTTCTTTTCTCCTAGCAAAACCTTCATTGTAACGTACATTTCTAACGCTAATTGTCCCGTTAACTAAATCTAACATTGCAACACCGTCCGCAGCTGCTCCTGGTGGTGTTATACCAAGATTATTACAAGCAGCAGTAAGTGAGACTCTTACAGCGTCTGCGGCTGGTGCGGCTATACCTAAAGCAGCAGCATTAACAATAAGAAAAGTTCTTACAATTACAACATCTGCAGCGGCATCAGCTCCGTGTACTAAAGCACCTTTCGAGAAAAGTTCGGTCGATTCAGCTGCACCAGTTCCAGTATCCTTAAACCACATCATGTTAGATGCAGTTGATCTGGAATAATCATCAGAAAACGAAATAGTATTTAAGATTGTACTTGCAACTTGCAGGTGACTCGAAATATCTTCTACAGTTTGATTAGCTAGTTGATATCAAACACTTTTGAATAAACACCAGCCATTATTTATAAGAACTATTTCTGCGCATGCTCCTATATTAGCAGGTGGATTAGCTATTGTCATAATTTGACCACGTACTTCTAACATTGCTTTGTGAGGCAGCAGAAATACATCTTCGTCTCTGGCATTAAATGTTTTGACACCGGCCTTATTTGGTTCTTTAGAATTTTCGTCGAGATACTCAACATACTCAAATTCTGTTACTGTGTCGTCGGTGTCATAAGTTTCTGCTAAATCGAAATAATTTTTAACAGACATTTTTTTATTTATTAGGTTACATAAAATTTGGCGCCGTTGCCTTAGATATTAATTTTTGTATAATTTGTTCTTCTTTTGGTGATAAAAGTTTTTTTTGCTGTTTTTGTCATCCGGTTTCCTGTTTCAGCTGTTAGGGCGATTTCTGATATAATTTATTTTATATCTGCAGAAACCGGCGGTTTCTCGCCTTTTACCAGTTTTTGTCCCACCGCAGTTCCAGCGGCAGATGCAGCTCCAGTTGCAAAAGCTTTTGACGCGTCAAGTGCAATTGGTGCAACTTTATGCGCTATTCCCGGGACATTTTCAATAATTTTAGTAAATATATTTCCAAAAAAATCCTCCACCAATTTTTCGTCTGTAATTTTTTTTCTCTGTTTCATTATATCAAGGGGTTGTATAATTTTATTCCGCGCCTAGGTGCAGGTAATAAGTAACAACTTCATTATTCAAATCCAACTGCTGTCCGGATTGATCTGTCAATTGCATATTTATTAGTGTTATCTGATTTTCAACGTTTAGCGGATAATAAATAACTTGCCGCGGATTAATTTGCATAAGCGAGCCCGGTGGAACGTCTGGCGAGAAACTATAAATAGTCTGTCCTTTACTACCCAGGGCTGAATAAGATCCAGAGGCAATAGAGCAATTTATTAATATTGTGTTCACGTCAGTTATATTTACTGGCAGTTCACCCTCATATGTAATAGTTTATTCTATAACTGATCCATATACTTCATGAGAAAATCCTATTAATGATGCAATTATTGCTGGTGATAAAAAATTGATTAACATGTTATTTTTTAATGATATCCTAGCTCGTAAAGTATTATAGTTTGGTGTCACCTCAAAATTGTCAGCGACGCCAATAAATTCTTTTATTGTTTTATTTAGATCTGTGATATTATAAGCTCCTTGCGGAATTTTAAATGTTGTCCATGGCGCTGGAGGCTGTTGCGCTGAAATATCATGCTTAAATTCATCATTCACCCCAGTTTTTACGTTAGCCATAGAATGCCAACACGTACAGGAAATTGATCCAATTTCATATTTGTTTTTCAGGATCTAGTTGTATTGCTGGAATATAATTTACCGAGAAATTTGCGCTGTCACCTGTTGTTTGCGATGAGTCGAGTAATAATGTTGTTGACATTTATATAAGATCGTCTCGATTAAATTAAATTAAATCACCGTGATTAAATCGCGGTGTAAAATTTCGTATTCGTCAGATGTTAATAAATTTTCTGATCTCAAATGATCAAGTATGTCAATAATTTCATTGTCAATTTTAAAACCAACATTACCAGCTTCTTTTGACGATATCAGTAACATTAATCTACCTATCATATCAGATGCTGATGTAAATATTTTTACCCCGGAGCCTGTGATTTTTTTTGACACGAAGTTTATCATGACCATCAAATACATCTTTAAATTTCCATTTTCACTTACCAAGTTCTTTATTTCGAAAATCAGTTGCAGCAATTTTAAAAAGATTGGCAATAACGCCATCTATAGCTTTTTCAGAAATATTTTTAGCATCTTCTTCTGTGACAGCTTCATAAAATTTATTGTGAGCTTCTAGGCCACCTTTTCTAATATTATTTAATCTTTCAATGAGATTATCGTATTGGCTTTGTGTCCATTGATCAATATTATCAACATCTTCAATATTATTACCTACCATAAATTTATAATATTCTGAGATATATAGTATATATATATATATATATATATATATATATATATATAGCAGATATATATATATATATATATATATATATATATTCTGTTAGTTCTTTTTCTAATGTTTCTTTCTTATCTGATAAATACAGTAGTCTTTTTTGTTCTTCTCGATCTTTTCTTAATTTTTCTTGTTCTTCTTGTTTTTTGTTTTTTTTCCAGCCTGCATTCTTATCACATCTGGATCTGATTCTCTTGTAATAAGTTCATCTCGATTATGAACCAACCGACTTAATTCAGTTTGTCTAGCAATAGAATCTTTGATGTCGTCTGGGACAACCTTATCAGCTCTCATACGTATGAGATCTAGTTCTTTTGCCTCAGTACTCAAACCATTATCATTACGTCCACTAAAAAATATGTCATTTTTTATATTACGGATAGCTTTGATATAAAGATCTGCGGTAATCCAGTGCCGGTATAACCTAATGCTTTCTTTGTAGGTTACTTCTTTTTCTGGTACTACATCATCGAGATGTTTCTTACTTTTTTCTGCAATTTCCGTTAACTTTTTAATATTTTCTTCGGCATTATAATCTGATTTTTTGAATATTATATATTCTTACATTTTTAAAATTATGTTCTTTGTTAAAAGATTCATACTCATAATCTCTTATTTTACTGTTTATATTTTTTAGACTTTCTTAAAATTCTTCTCTATATTGGATAAGTAATCTATGCTCTTTTCTAAAAGCTTCTAGTTTAGCTTTTTCTTCTTTGCGCATCTCCTCCATCAACATATCGGCTTCACTTTTTTTCTTCTATATCGCTCAACTTTCTTTCAATCGACTCAACTAGTGTTACTTCTGCTAATCTTTGCTCAAGTGCAAGTGGATTATTTAATAGCCGTTTTAGTTCAGCTTGTCTAGCAGCAGGATCAATAATATGTTTTACAAGGTCTCTATCTAACTTTAGTCTGTCTTCATCAGATCTTCTAATAATTTTTGCAGCAGCAGCTTCTTGTTGTTCTTTAACAAGCCTGACTAAACCTTTTTCCTGTAGTTGTTTAACTTCATCGTCTGATTATGGCCTAGTTTCAG
>JAECUM010016888.1:0-24655 GCA_016617855.1 Megalonaias nervosa
TATATATATAATGATTCAAACAAACAATAAATGCAGATGGCTCATGATTGGTTATTCAACTCCTTGTAATAAATCATGCGTAAATGAATTCTTTGGTCAACATATGCAAAGTTTTCGAAAAGGTAGTCTAGGATCGAAACCGTGTTTACGATGTGGTGTTGGAGTCAGAGGAGAAACACGGTTATGTGTGCAATGCGGTGGTAAAAGATACAGAGAGTTGAAACGATATTATGATAAGAAATCGTCAGGTGAATCTCCCATAAGAGCCGCTGAAGACTATCTCGCCAGATATTCAAAACAATCATTTAGACAAATAGTATTACTACATCAATGGAGCAAAATGAATTTGTGAAACATCCCATCATTAAAAATTATGAAGCGTCTCGTGATGGTGTAATCAGAAACTGCAGATTGAAAAAATCAGTCGGTGCTGTTATTAATACTGCTTATCTCATATTTCGTGCTGAAAATAAAATGTATCTATCTCATAGATTTGTATTTGAATGTCTTCATCGAAGACGGACTTGTGATCGATCACATAAATTCAGACCCGAAAGATAATAATTTATCTAACCTCCGGGTTGTTACACAGAGTCAGAATTCTGCATTTGGGAATACTCGCATTGATTCTAAAACTCCTAAGTCGGTTATATCTACAAATACAGATACTGGTGAAGAAATAATTTTCCCATCAATGACTGCGGCTTGCAAATATTTCTGTATTTGCAGGCGTTCGATAAAATTTGTGGCAGATAATATAACCAGGTCAGCATTTTCGAAAAAAATGTAAGCAAAAAATTCCATTCCGGTATACACAATGAAGCGAGATAAGTCCGTCATCACTGATAGAGTAACTGAGCAGTTATCTTCGTTGGTACTACAGTCTAATCGTAATGCTTGAATATCTCTCCAGTCCAGTAATTGTGTATGTATCTCAACTATGTGGAAGTATTAATTGCAGAAAATATATATTACTAATGATGTATATTTTCCTCAAACAAAACATGGAAACCTCAGCCGTGATATAGTCCCCTTGATTATATCAAGGACGAGTCACGGGACAGATAAATCTATCATAGGCCGATATTGTACATAAATGCTTCACATATCGATCGCAGCAGACTGCATGCATCATTGTTACTATACTGAATGAATGTACACAGTTCTGTAGTAGGCGGAATGTACCAGAATAATATCGATCCAAAGCATTTACTAACACAGTTATGTTATCCTGATAATACAGTATTTTAACCAAATTCAGAAATATGTGAGATTGTGGATTTTCGTGATTTATTTTATATTTTTATTCAGAAATCTGGTAGTATATACTTATCATCCTTAATATAGTCAAGGTGACATGGGGCTAGGTAACTATATGATTATTTTTTAAACGTATATTTATAACTAAAGCTCATAGTCCAGTGGTTAGCGCTTCTGACTCTCGTACCAGAGGCCCGTGGTTCGATTCCCCATGACTGACACTGTCGGTGGTTTGGCCCTGGAATGCCAATTTTATTAATAATTGGGGAAGTTCCCCTGTATACACATCCTCCCGCCACGTCAAACAATGTGGTGAGTACGTTTTGCACTCGCCCGGGGTTTGATTTGGGGGGGGGGTGTACTGAACTTCCCCAAAAATAAACAGCAGGGTGATGTGAGCCCGTGACCTTGTGACCTCACTGAAGGGTACCCACATAGGGACATTCAGAAAGAATGTCCGCCGGACAAAAATGTCTCAATAAGGTGCCTGTGGACCACAAGACAGTTCTTAACCAATGAAAGATTGCCTTAACAAAGGACTCTTAGGACCTTATTGGTAAAGGCTTTACCGGGAGAAGGGACCCCAGTGGAATGGTAGACCGAACGTCATTGCTTCTGTTTATTTTTATTCAGAAATACATTTTTATATTTATAAATATTAATTCAGAAATATATTTTTATATTTATAAATATTAATTCAGAAATATATTTTATATTTATAAATATTAATTCAGAAATATATTAATTCAGAAATATATTTTTATATTTATGAATATTAATTCAGAAATATATTAATTCAGAAATATATTTTTATATTTATAAATATTAATTCAGAAATATATTAATTCAGAAATATGTTTTTATATTTATCAATGTTAATATTATATTTTTATATTTATCTGATTCAGAGATATATTTTTTATCTTTATTAATTCAGAAATATATTTTTATTTTTTATCTGATTCAGAAATATATTTTTATATTTATCTGATTCAGAAATATATTTTTATATTTATCTGATTCAGAAAATGTTTACTTTTATTACTATATTAATTCTGATTCAGAAATATTTTTATTATAATAAAATTTTATTTTTTATGAAATTCAGTCAGATTTTCTAAATTTGATGGGTAAGTTACCTAACAAAGTTGCGAATTCAGTCAGATTCTCTAAATTTGATGGGTAAGTTACCTAACAAAATTGTGACTTTGATCAGATTTTCTAAATTTGACGGGTAATATACCCATTAAAATTCAGTCCGATTTTCTAACATATTTTTATTTTTATTAAGAAATATATTTTTATTTAAAAAAATATTTATTATATAATGAATAATGAAAATATTAATACTATTATTGCTGCTATTAAGCAACTACAACACAGCGGTATAAAAATATCTGATGAGCTTGATCCTGAAAAAAATAATGAGTGATTTTGAATCATTACAATTTCGAAAGTCAGAAAATAGATATACGCTGCCCTCGGATTATAGATTCATAAAGTTGATCCAGCAGGCGATGTTACAATCGCTGGCAGCAATCACGGATACGCAAGTGAAATTGTTTGTTCCCCTTTCACTTTCAATCGAAAAGGTTAGGTCAGAATTATCTCACGAATACGAAACGAAAAGAATTGTACACGCTCGTATAAAACAGCTGAGAGATATTATGTCGATGACGGAAGAGTTACTGGCTAAAGATCAAGGCGAGTGTGACTCTGACCATGGTGACGTTGACAACGAAACTAATAGTGTTGTACCAGAATAATTCATTTCTGATCCACTTCAAGGATAATAATCACGGGGTAAAAAATAATAATTTATTGATAGATTTTTATGTGGATTCAGTATCATGATCAAACATACTAAACCACCGCGTTCACTTTTTTGTAAACTTTGTCTGAATTTGATGACAAAGTTGGGAGGGGGTTGCTTGGTATTTTTTACGAACGCACATACAAGTTTATACTTAACGTCTCCGACCTGAGATCGAACAAGTGGCCAGACTGGTCAGTAAGTTTGAAATGTATCCGCGATAAGAATGGATTATGACATTTTAGATAAACAACGTTGATTGGTTCTGATACAATCAAATCGCCTGGGGATTCTTCAGGGGTAAATGAATATAGAATGTATCCTTGTTGGGCCTGGTTGGATTTTTCAGTGTCAACTTGATAACTGCCGTCGACGGCATCGCACACTAGATTGACAGTGATCGTTGATGTGATATTAACGGTACCCGGTGATACATGACGACCACCCGAGTACGGATCGTTGTTGTATCGGAGGATATTCGGTGGTGGTGCTATTTTTTTCCACGATTCGAGGATTCTAGGAAAGTAATTATTGATACCATCCGTGAGTCTCTTTTTTAATCTGCTTAGTCTGACCTAACCTAGTTTTGGTATTGTAAATGTTGAGATTTTTTTCTTTGGTTGTTCCATAATAATCAAGAAAAGTTTTCATGAAACGTGCTCCTGGAAGTAATTTATCTTGTTCAAGCATTTTTTAAGATAAAAGTTCGATTAATGATGTACATATCTGATCTGAGGTTATTTAAATGTTATATTGTTTCAATGATATTTTTTGTGTATTCGTCGTAGATTTGTGATAACCATAAAAATAGATTTTTTAAATCATTGATTTTATTATTGTGTTCAAAATCAATTAAAGCAACATATCCATCGATCGGTACTTCATAGGGAGCTTCAACGAGCCTAAGATTGTCGTATATAATCTGTCTTGTTACTGGATCACGTTAAGCGTCGGTTATAGAAGAATAACCATAACGAGGAAGCCATGTTCCATCGGTATCAGTATAATCGTTTCCGTCCAACCAATCAAGTCTATGACCGACACTAGGAATTCCATTGAGATAAGCGTCCGGTTTTTATGTATTTTTTTTTCCGTTGTAAACAATTCACTTAGTTGTGGTTATTGTGGACCTTCATAAACCGGTGGAATATCTGGCCATCCTAGCACTGACCTGATCGAAGACTGATAAATGTCAACTGCGTAATCCGGACAATTTATTTCAATGGCCGATGACAACGTTGGTTCGTGGACGGTAATGGCTATCTTTGATTCTTTTCCTGTGATGGATTTAATTCTGCGTTGGAATTCTTCATTGATCTGTTCTATTTCAGAACTGCCCGTTGTAATACTGACTACTTGCCAGTCAGGTGTTCCATCGGGTTTATTTTTATTTGCAAATTCTAATGAATTATTTGGTTGTAGTCCACCAAATGATTTTGACCTAATATTTGGCCAACTATAATAAGCCCGTAATTGCGTTAATGCAATTTCTTTTGCTGGAATTGCGGTCGGAAAATTAACACTGAATTCAGGATTAGTTGAACTCGCTGATATCATTGTGGTTCTTACCGGAGCAGTATTAATGACGATCTGCTGTAATAATTCCAACGACGTTGTCATTAATAATTTATTGTTGCTCTAAATTATTTATTTCCGTGATCGAATCACCCGTGGCAACGCTATGGTTAAATACTTCATTGTAGATCTTTATTATAATACTGAATTCTTCATCAGATATTATTCCATCGTTGAGCGACGAAGAAATCATCGACGATAATTTGGAATATGCTACAGTTGCAGTATGCAATTTCATTGTGTACTCGTTCAATTTTTCATTTGTGCACGCATCTATCTTTTTCGCGATAATATTCAATATTCTAGCGATCGTGATTGACGATGAAACAACGATTGTTACAACGATCGGCGCTGTCATCGTCAGCGTTGATAATACTAAAGGTTCCAGCAACAATTGCGGAAACCGAATAAACGATGATATCAACGACAACCGCACGTCTACGATATTTCTTTATTTTTGCTGTATAATTATCGATGATGGTTTTTAGTTTATTCAGCTATGTTGTTACTTGATCGTATCTGTATCGCTCAACGTCTATCATTATACTGTATTAAGTGATTAATTATGGTGTTTCAGCTACAAATTCTATGTACCACCAGTACGACGCTGTGGTTATTTTTTTATCGGATGGTTCCAGTATAAATATTTCTTCGTTATCTTTATTTAATATTATAGACACAATTCCAGAAAAATTATCGGTTGAATGACGCCATGGAAATGTAGTAAATATCCTGAATTTTGCAGAACTAAATACGGACAGCCTGTACACACCAGTGACCTCCGCGGTATCTCTGATAGTGTTATTTTGCTGTGTCCATGTTGATGATCCTGATGATGCTGTGTACACGATATTGTTAATTTGTTTGTGTGGAATTTTAACGAGATTGGTTTTATTGATGATATTAGGAATTCCACTGATAATATCGTTGATTCTTGCATTTATATCGGTGAGATTTATGTCAACGGTTGGTGGGCTTCCAAAAAATTCATTAATGGTTCTGTTTACGTTTCTGCGGAAATTCAGAAACAGTTGTACTTGATTAGTAAAATCAGCTTTGAGTGTGGTCATTCCATCATTGATTGTAGTTAACGAAGTTGTCACTGGAATTTCCTTATGATCGACATATTTCTTAGTTGCAGCGTCGAGATTATCTGTTGGTTCTCCCACGTTAATAATTTTATTATTGTTCATGTTGAGAGCGCCGTGCATGGTATCACCGAATGTTGACAACCTATCATTGATCCACAATGCAGTAATACCACTTGGAACAAGTTTGCCCTCTCTGTCATATACAGCAATAAGACCTCGCGATAATCGACTACGAATAAAAATATGGTTGATTGAAATATTACTCGTCTTCAGTTTTCCTTCACGGTTTTGAAATATAACAAGTTCGTTTGGATCAACGTTGGCAAGATTGAGCAGGTCAGATAATTCATCATTGATCTGCCTTGTTACTCGCTTGAGTAAATCTTCATCTGATCCTTGTTGGGTTCCGAACGTTGTTCGGGCTTTAGCTGATCTTCCGTAAATATCTACCATTATATGATTAGCGATTATTTAAAACAGAACTCGTATATTCGTGTACAGCTTTATGAGGTGGTGTCGCTGATCTTGATACAGCATCAAGTACTGCTAGTGCTTCACGGCCACATATTGGTGGATCCGTTAATGTTCGTGTTGGTAACGTTGAATACGAGATCGGAATCCTTTCCCTGTTGCTTTCTTTAATGCCATTCCAGCAGCTGTTCCAACTGCACCTAACGCAGCTGCTTTTGCAACAGCTGGGGCTGCAGCGGATATTATTCCTGGGATAGCTGCAAGAAGTGGAAATATACCACCAGTCTTAACGGTGTTTTTGATGGCACCCGCAGAAAGATTTACGTGTATACCGGTCTTTGATTGTTTGGCTTCATTAAAATGACTGAGCTGGCGTTCTGTCAGCGATAGTTTATTCGGACCACCTGCGATTTGTTCTCGCGCTAGTGATATTTTTACTCCACATCGCTTCGCTGATGCCGACTGCAGCTTTTTAATCTGACCAGGAGTCAGGCTGACACTAACATGATGATATGACATTTATGATATATTTCTGACTTCTAAATTAACGCTTACATGTTTTTTACTGGCGTATCAATAACTCTCATTCGTCCACCAACACCTTCAAGTAGCATCGTCTTATCACTGAGTATAACGGCGATTGCTCTGTAATTAGCAATAGCTCCTCTTGTAACACGAGCTCGAAAATGTATGTCAACGACGGACTGTCTAAACAAATCCAAATGTTCCAGCGAAAAATAATAAATCTGGTACATCGTTGTAAAATCTAGCTGTGATATTTGTAAACCAATATCAACATTTTGATCACGCCCCATCAACGACATCAATCGATGATATGCACGCGCCACATGATTTTGCTCGAAATTCAACAAAATATCCTCCGATGGTTCTTGATGTCCGTTTATTCTTAACGAAACCTCGGAAACACCGAGTTTGTCAAATATCATAATACTACGCGTTTGATCATTTACTCGTGCAGCATCTTGAAGTGCAACGAATATATGTCGCGGCGCAAAGATACCCTGTTGTGATGCTATCTGCCATGTAAATAAACCATTAATTGCACTTTGAACAGCATCTGTGGTTGTTGTTAACCATGATAGCTTCGACTTGCCGCCGCTGCCAATGAAAGCGAGTAACCGATCTTCTTCAGGTATCGTTGGAGTCATTACTGGCATCCACAATGAAAGTTTTGTTAGTATTACTTTACCAGCATCATCAGCAGGTCGCCATATTGCATCATCGTCGGTTGCTTTTCGTACGAGTACAACTGTATGTTTGGCTCCGAAAATACCTTTTCTAACGTGTCTGCAGAATCCAAAAATATGTGATAGTGGAATCGCGCAAGAAAATATTCTGCTTCCACCCTGCAACATTGCTCGACGTGATCTAAATCCTAAGTTGAAATCTGGATCAACATTAATAATCATACTTTGCACATCCGCGTCGGCATTTCTAGCAAAGTTTCTTGGTCGTCCTATTTCATACTGATTATATTCAGGATGATCAGAAGTTTCCTTGGTAAATATCATTGATGGACCAGTTGATCTTGAATAATCGTCGCTGTATCTTGCAAGGCCAAGTATCGTCGTGGCAACGTCAACATCTTTTTGAATCGATTCAATATTTCTTCCGTCGATCATGTACTTTGCGCTGTCGAACAACGCCATGATGCCATTATTAACAAAACCAACACTAATAGCTCCATATTCAGTATTATCGGCTTTTAAAATTTCACCTTCTACTTCGATGAATGCTTCAGCGGGTAAGAAATATCTACTTGTATCTTGAACCTGTAATTCGATTCGTCCACGCTGATTTGGTTGTCGTGCGTCGTAAGAATAATATTGATAATCTTTGAGAACTGATGCGTCCATGTCGAATGCGGGATCAGATATGCGTTTGAACATCCTTATTATATTTGTTATCGTTTAACACGAAAACCACTTCCTGCTACCAGACTAGCAGTTATATGTTTTTCTTTTTCACCAGCCAATGACGCTAATTTTTTACTTGCGGCTTGATTTATCATTTTACTAACGTTTGCAGGCATCACTTCAGTGCTGGGTAATTTTACTGGCTGAGGTTTTCGTCGTATTAATCGTGCTAGTCTGTCCTTGATTGCAGAGAATGCTTTACTGGCGACGTTGCCGGCAACACTAATACCTTTTTCACGAACAACGTCAATAGCTTTCATGCCTAGTTGCTTTGCAATCGATATTGCTTTTGGGGCTATCTTTCTAAATAAACCATGAACAACATCGCCGAGTCCATCTCCGTAAAATGTTTTATATCTAGGTAATCTCGAATTTATTACCCTGACCATAGTTGGTCCACGTTGAGCAACATGTATGATCATCTTATTATAGTAATTATATCTAACTGTTTAATCACTGTGATAATCATCGGCGATTTCATTAATGAGGGACCGATACACGTTAATATCCATGATACCACCTGTAAATAATCGTTGACGAATAGCAGCTGCTTCGTTAATGATTTCTGGAGAATTATTACCAGCTCGTTTTCCACCAATCAGAATTTCTAATCTGTCCACGTCAGTAAGGATGTTATCGGGACATGGAGTAATAAGACCACTTCCACTGGTACCTGTACCAATACCACTTCCAGTGGCACCCGGGGCATCATAGAATTCTTCTTTCTCATCTGTTGTTTCCACTGGGTTTTTTTCTTCCTTGATTTCCTTTCTGCTTTTGATTTTTCAAGTTGCTGTTTCATTTCTTCTACGTTTTGTTTTCTTGTTTCTTTTGTTTGTTCAATATGCTCTTTCACTACCTGGTTAAAAATATCAAACCGATTAACATCTTCCTCAGATCTAATCTGTGGAATATCATGAGCAATACGATATATATCCTTGACCCAATCGCCAGATTTCAACGTATTAATATATTCAGGTTTCATATATTTTTCTCTTTGATAATATCCATATGCGGCAATCCTTATTAACTGAGTTGGGTCTTTGATAGCGGCAATACCTTCAGGTTTGAATTTATCTACTATTTTGGTTTTGATTTTTGGTGGTTCAGGTTGTGGTTGAATTTCAGGTGATGGTTGAGGAAGTAGCCCGGGTGGTGGTCGAGTTGCTCGAAGACGCCCAGCAATATCCGCAGGCAATGTTTCAAGAGCTATTTGTGTTGCCTCAGTTGCTGAAACAATTTTCTTTATTGGTTCAGTAATTGGTGTAAATAATTGTTCTGCACCTTCTGCAAATTCTTCTTGTGTTTGCTGACGCGCCTGTAATTGTTGTCTGACAGAATCACGGACAGGTAGATATTTCGTGATTGCTTCTAGTCGCTCTCGAGCTAGTCTAGCTGAGTGAGCTTCACCAATCAAGCAGCAGAGAGGGTGGACCCTACAACTTTTTCCTGACCTTATTTTACAAAAATAAAGGTTCCTACAGGGGCTGAAAAATAAGGTCAATAACGCTAAACCGAACCTCCTAACTTTTATTATTACCATATAGTTTGAAAAACGGATAATAAATCGTTTGGGTTAGCTCATTTTTGTTATTTTTTGTTACTTGTTTGTTTTTTAATGTTATAATTCGTTTAGTTTACTTACCGGGTCACTCAATTTTTGTCGTCCACCCTCTCTGCTGCAATAAATTAACCAAAGATTTTATCCAGACCTACACGATATCTAGATCTTGGATCATGTAATTTATCGTTATAAATCCGAACGGAATAGATTGTGCTTTTGAAAAGAAGTTTTTAAATTTAATCATGTCCATGCCCCCTGAACACCAAGTATAGTAAATATTCTGCAGGGTATAATTATCTACTCCATTAAATACAACCAAAATATTACAGTTATCTCTAATTACTTTAGGTATCTGCGTGTATCGTTGTGTAACATAAATCACATCAGTATTTTTATATCTACCTCGAGAAAATATTCTAGCTGGATTCGATTGTTTATCCAGCATAACATCATCGTACACTACTAAATTATTAATAAGTCCATCTAGATCATCTACAGATGGTGCCTCATCGATATCGGTAATAAAATCAATAACATCATTATCCAGTGTCTTTGCATTTTCATTAAAATCTTTAAGTACCCCATAACACCGCTGATCATCTACAGATGGTGCTATCAAATATAACCTATCCCACTTGAGCCATCGCATTATTAGATTAAGCAGCAATTGCGTTTTACCAGATCCAGATGGACCTATTATAATCATTCTAATTGAATTTGGTAATGCTGGATGGTGCTTTACTGGTTCTTGTTTTCGTGTCGCTGAGAAATCAATTATATCCATATAATAAATAATATGAATTTATATTGTGTTCGATGCAAAGCACCTACCGATACCACTGGATTAATGACAATAACAACAAAAAATAAAAGACGTGCAATTACAGGTAAATGTGTAAAATGTGGCACACAAAAACATAAATTTATTTCATCAAAGACAGGTGGAGATATAGCCGCTTCATTAAGGAAATTACCAGGAACCCCATGGGCTAAATACCCCGGTGAGAAACACCTTCCTGGATATAATTATTGTGGTCCTGGAACCCGACTTGATATCCGACTTGATGATCAGGATCAACCAAGACCCGGAGAGCATCCAGTAAATAAAATTGATCAAGCGTGTCATGTTCATGATGTTGCGTATAAAAGTAAGGATTTACAACAACGACATCTCGCAGATGTGAAATTGATTCATGCGTTAAATTCTATACCTAATAAATCTCTCAGAGAAAAACTCGCTAGGTTTCTAGTAAAAATTGCTATGAAAAGTAAAATAATGCTAGGGGCTGGTAATTAATTATATAACTAATATAATGGAATCTGTTTATTATTCCCCGAGAGGATATTGGAGAGGCAAAGCAGTTATTACTAAACTTTCCGAAGCAGCAAAAGTCTCACGTAATGTCGCTGCAGCGTGGTTAGCACGACAGGCAATATGGCAGATATATCTACCACCACCTAAAAAAATTCAATACGCACATTTTGATGTCAGCGTCCCTAATGAAATTCATCAAGCAGATATTTTATTTTTACCGCACGATACTATTTAAACACGTGGACGAAAATCACGCACGTACAAATACGCATTGACTGTCGTTGACGTTGCAAGTAGATATAAAGAAGAGGAACCATTATCAACAAAGACAGCATCTGAAGTTGCATCTGCGTTCGAGCGAATTTATCAGCGAGGACCTTTGTGATGGCCACAATTATTACAGGTTGATCCTGGTAAAGAATTTCTTGGTACAGTATCATCATTGATGAAGCGACATAACGTTAAAATCAGACGAGGGCATACTGAAATTCATCGTGATCAGGCAATCGTTGAACGATTTAATAGAACACTTGCTGAGCGGTTATTTGTATATCAATACGCAAAGGAAATATCTACCGACTTTAAGTCCGGAGAGAGATCTCGTGAATGGGTTGCAAGATTACCAGGTGTGATATCTGCGCTAAATAATGAAATTACTCGTGCAACTTCCATGAAACCTTCTAATGCGATTACAAAAAAATATATAACCCGTAGCGATAACAGACAACAACCTCGACCGGTATTAGGTAATGTAACTGTAAGATATTTATATGAGCCTGGGGAACTTGAGGGTGGTAAAAAAAGAGCAACCGATCCTATCTGGAGCGTTACTACACATACAATTTCTGACATAGTTAGATCCACTGGAAGACCTGCAATCTACAGACTAGATTCTACAGCCCCTCAGCGTGGATTTGTACGTGAACAATTACAAGTAATTCCTGCGGATACACAATTACCACCACGTTCACTTATGTAAACTAGCGCCCCGACGTCGATTGCATTCAAGACAGGTCAGCATCACATTATCACGTGTGTGACCTAGATCGCTATTAATTCTATCTACGGTAAATTGTCTTGGATTATTATTCGAATACTGCCATAGCATCTTACAGTTACAGCTTGCACAATCATTATTCTGTCGTTGTTTTAGCGTTATAATAAATTCAGCATCAATATCAAAGTCACGCTTATTTTTTTTGTCACATTGCTTATAACCGGCTAATTTTTTCTTTATTGCAGCAGTATCGTTAGTGATTTCCTCAGTTATCACGTAATCTATAATAACCCTATGTAGTTGAGATATTCTTCTGACTCGAGAAACTGCAAGATAGACTAAATTCGACCATTCAATCCGATCATCTACGATCCAGATATTTGTATCAGAAATAGTTAATCCTTGAGATGAATGAATCGTTATAGCGTATCCTAAAGTCCATGGACATTTATCCATACTCAATGCGCATTCAACAACATCAATAGCAAACAAAACAATATCATTCAAGACGAGATTCTGTACCCTTGGTGGAATCAAGGCACCAGGAATTTCCACTTCGATATTTTGCCGTCGAGTGTCCGCTGGGCGATAACACAAAGGTACAGGTAGATCTGAAAACTTTTCTTTATGTAACAGAAATAATTTTTTTTGTAATTCATCACGAACTATCTTTCTACTTGCGACTATCAAATCAGCGGGTCTCCATAAACTCAGAAAATCATTCATATTAGTTTCTGGAATTACTCCTCGCATCATCTCACATTGTATTTTATCTGGCTGCAGTCTGATTAATCTTTTAAGTTCTTTCAGCGGTTCATCAATGGCTCTACGGTCATCATTTATTTCTTCATAATAATCTACGTTATTCTTCAGCCATTCATGTGGAGATTGTCAAACAAAAGGTGGTGGTTGACCATGATCGCCACACATTATCACAGCAGTATTCTTTAACAACAACCATTAAAGAAATACTTTTAATACTTCTAAAGACACCGTGCATATATCGTCCCAGATAATATACTTAGGTATATATTTCTCACCCATTTGCTCAGGAGTCCATGTGTCTCTGCACCATCTAAAGAAACTATGGTATGTACATGATTTTACTCCTCGTTCTTTTATTTCCCTGGCTAAGTTATGTGTAGGTGTCAAAACAATTATATCTGAACTATTATTCATAAATAAGTTAATCGCACGAGTTGTTTTGCCTGAACCACCGCATCCGTTAAGATAAACAGTCTTATGTCTAGCTACAGGGTCGTATACAGATGGTGCAGATGACTTTGATGCTTGATTATTATTTTTGTAATATTTCTCCATAATTTCAACGTCTGCAGATTCAGAATAGCTAAGTATATTTTCTTGCTTTATCCTCCATGATCCCCATTCACCATTACCAAGCAGCGGTTTTAATAAATTCTTATACTTTTTATGTATATAAAATGAATCCGTAGCAACTCTAACAGCATCATTAGGAAATCTATTTATCATCGACAATAGATTTATTGAAACATAAGCCAACATCGAAGATCTTAAATGAGTGAACTGCGGTGAATCGCCATCAATATAACTCACAATTGTACCTAGTTTAGTTTCATCTGATAAATAGGCACTACATCGGTTTACAAATGTACCTTTTTCCGTTGTATCAGCGATTATAAAATCTAACTCAGCATCGTCCATAATCAATCTTGTACAGTGTCGTTTATAATCGTATGAACTACCTTGAGTGAACTTGCCGATTATCTTTCTACCAAGATCTTTTGCAAGTTTTTCCTCGTCCCTGCATTTACAGTCATCTTCGTCAAGATCAAGGAATTCTTTCCTGGCATCATCAACAGGCTCTGGTAACCAAACTTGCTTCTGCGGACGATATCATATAATCGCTTCAGTTACTCTTAACGATATTAAAATTCCAGCATCAAGCATATACCTCAACAGCACTATCGGTACCCAGTACTTCTCTGAAAAATGTCTTCCAAACCAAATATAGTTGATAGGATGAAGATTTT
Organism: Megalonaias nervosa; assembly: GCA_016617855.1. Taxonomy (NCBI): domain Eukaryota; kingdom Metazoa; phylum Mollusca; class Bivalvia; order Unionida; family Unionidae; genus Megalonaias; species Megalonaias nervosa. The sequence continues at coordinate 14,036 of JAECUM010016888.1, forward strand.
GTGCAAACTCGAATGATTCTACACACGCAAATCCTGTTAAATCAAAATCTGGTAATGATCCGTTTATAGAAACCTTGGTCATCTCGTGTGATGGATGTCCAAATCTCTTAAAGTATCTAGAACATTCCCCATATCCAAGAAAACGTCCAGGATAACACGCTGCCATATTAACAGAGATAGCGTCACTATGGTTGAATTTGGTGTTCCATAATCCACCATGTCCATATTCTATACAATTTTTCTGGACATCTTCAAGAAATTCCGATCGTGTCGGTTTCCATGAATTTTTCTCCTGAGCGAAATGAGCAGCTACTGATGAAACGGTAAAACAATTATTTAATAATTGTCTAACTTTGACATCGTCTGAAGTATATTTCAGCGCAAGATTTCTCATCTCTTCATGAAGAGATTCTGTACGATAAATATTACCATTAGGCCGTACAAACTGATCGTAATGTACGTATTCTGAACTTTGAAACAACCACACAGATACAGGGTCACTTTTACTGATATTTTTGATAACATCAAGTATATGACTATCATAAAATTTAACCGTTCTATCTCGTGGAAATATTGTTACTGCTGAGGTCCACGCATACGAATTATGATCGACTATGTCTATCGGAGCTCCATTTTTTATGTATTTTGGTTTATATAAAATCTCTCCGGTTGACGTCTTCACTGTTATTGGAAATCTTAATTTCTTTTCTAGCTCAGCAACATCTTTGATAGACGCTCCGGTATCTTTGACTGTTTCTGCCCATGTGTTTATTTTTTTACGTCTTAAATCTGTCAGGCCATTACCACGTATCGCATTTGTGAAATGTTCTGTAACTCGTTCAGCTACACAGTTTATTCTCGACAGTTTCATCGGTTTAAGATTCTTAACATCAGGTTTATCATTCAGCGGATATATTGCATATGCAACTGCGGTCACAGAATACGCTCGCTCATAATACGGCTTATCAATACCAGTAAGTATTCCGGGCTTGGATCTGTTATTTAAGAGAACAATATTGCTTCCCGACTGCACACGTACTGGATCACGCTTATCACGAATAATCCAGATATCATCATCTGTGTTTACAATAAAGTTTATTAAAATAAAATGTTTTTGATTATCAAGGTGGTTAATAATTACTTTTCCTCGTTTGTCAGTCATCACATTGAAAACATTTCCAACTCTGAATGTTGACCATGCATGAGCAGCACCATCGTCATGAAATTCTTTTTTGGCTTCACGGATACGTTTAGTTATATCTTCATTCGTTAAAGCTAGATCCTGCATCGAAACACTAAATTTATATTCTGGTAGTCTGTCAAGGTCAAGTCTAGCAGGGGAAGGTTTAATCATGGATAATTCCTCCATATAATTAAAACAAATATTTAAATTGATCTTTTAGTATATATATAATGATTGAAACAAAGAATTACTGCCACTGGCTTAAAATTGGACATACTTCTCCTTGTAACAGAGCATGCGTGAATGAATTCTGTAGCTACCATATGCAATGTGTTAGATATGGAAGTCTAGGACCAAAACCGTGTATTCAGTGTGGTGCTGGAGTCAGAGGAAAAACTCAGTTATGTGTGAAATGCAGCGGTAAAAAATATAGAGAATTAAAACGTTATTATGACAAAAAAAAAATGATACATCGTTAGGTAAACCCCCTATAAAAACCGTAGAGGATTATCTGGCCAGATTTCAGAATAATGATTTAGACAAATAGTATTAGTATATAAATGGAGCAAAACGAATTTGTGAAACATCCGATCGTCTAAAATTATGAAGCGTCTCGCGATGGTGTGATCAGGCACTGTCGATCAAAAAAACCAGTCGGTAGTGTTAATAAATTTGGTTATTTTAAATTTAATACCAATGGAAATAAAAATTATTTATCACATAGATTTGTGTTCGAGTGTTTTTTTGGATTGATTAAAGATAGATATGTAGTTGATCACATCAGTGGCAATAAACTTGATAACTCAGTTACAAATTTACGAATTGTCACGCAAAGTCAAAATTGCAAGTCAGGAAATACTGGTGGTGTACGGTATGCAACAGCTGTTAAATCTGTAAATACAGAGGCTGGGGAAGAAATTATGTTTAAGTCAATTTATTCTGCTAGTAAATTCTTTAAAATAGCATCACATTCAGTGAAATGCACGGCAGATGGCGTTACCAAATCTGCTTTTTCGTTCAAATTTGGACCAAATTTCACATTTAAGTATATTCCTGCGGTATTAGATGATCAAGCGAAACAACTGAGGCAAGCATAAAACTTAATAAATATTGCAGTTGTCGCACTTACACTAGGAACCCACAAGAAATACATATAACTATTTCTTAACAAAAACAGAATTACTGTATATAGTTCGAATGTAAGTTTTGCCAGGGTTTTTGTTTAGCCATAATTACAGTCAAAGGTCCACCTTCACCGTCGCTGCTCTCAGCGTCATTATTGACAGAATCAGATAGCATAATCTTTCTTAATTGCATTATACGATTGTCCACGATCTTTTTTCTTTCGTACTCGTGAGACAGTTCGGATTTAACCTTTTCGATTGACTGTGCAAGAGGTGCAAATAGCTTTACCTGATCATCGTTTACCATAGCTAGTGATTCAAGCATAGATTGATAGATTAATTTTATAAATCTGTAGTTTGAAGGTAGTGTATATTTATTTTCAAATTTTCTCTGTTGCAGTGATTCAAAATCGCACATAATTTTCTGAGGGTCGAGATTATCAGATATTTTTATTCCGTTATGTTTTAGTTTTTTAATAGCACAGATAATATCATTGATGTTTTCATGGTTCATTATATATATATTTATATATTTAAAATAAAAAAATATTAGCCCCCCATGCCTTTTTTTTGTGTCAGGGGGCTGTTTTTGTGTGATATATGGTTATGAAATATATACAGATGGTTTATGATTTTGATTTTGATTTTGGACGGCACTATCCATCTGACCTCAATGGAAAATTACTGGACACTGATTACCCGTCCTGGACACTGATTGTCCATTTGACCTCAGTGGAAAATTACTGGCACTGATTAACCGTCCATTTGACCTCAATGGAAAATTACTGGGTACTGGTTGACTGTCCATTTGACCTCAGTGGAAAATTACTGGCACTGATTAACTGTCCATTTGACCTCAATGGAAAATTACTGGCACTGATTAACTGTCCATTTGACCTCAATGGAAAATTACTGGGCACTTTAGTTACATATAAACTTATCTCTACATACAGACGGCACACGCGAGAGTCTGCAAAACTTCGATCTACGTCCAACCGTCTTACCACTTCGGCCATCGCTCTCTTATCAATAATACAGTTAAATTTAAGTATATAAAATATTTGCGCTATCTCACAGGATTTGTATTACTAATGTAACGTGAATTTACTTCAATTTTTCAAAATTAATAAAATAATCGCACGTATGAATTATCCTTCGTTAAGGTCAAAGTACGTTAGAGCTAAAAATGACTACGTACTTGGTATATAAAACTGACGTGAGTTTAAGGTTATTAGAGTCAAACATTAATATCCTCCCTTGCTGCTTCACTAACAGCTATTCTTACAGAGAACAGATAGATCACTAAATAATTAACGAAAAACGATATATATCGTGTCCGTAAGGGGACTGAAATACCTCGATTACAGATAACATGTATTACAAAGGAGATAATCGTTTGACAGAGAGACAGAGCAGAGTTATCGCGCTTCATTACAGTGAAAAAAAATAATTTTTATCTGCGTTTTGAGAGAAATGTATATAGAGACCTGCCAGGTGTTACAAATGTTGTGATGATTTAGACCCTCACGGAGCAAGAAATCTGACTAAATAACATCAAACAAGCAAAAATAACATAAAACAAGCAAAAATAACATAAAACAAGCAAATTTTCTCAGATCTATAATATGTTCTGAATAATGCGCTGATTGCAAAAGAATTTATTCGCTAAACAAACGGTGTTGGTGCGTAAATACGACAACACTACGAGCGTATATACAGATTAATATTAAGATTCTCTCCTCGTAGATCCAAAATGTGTCCAGACTGGTCAGTAAGTTTGAAATTTATTCTCGACAATAATGGATTATGTAAACGTAGATAAACGGGGTTAATTGGTTCAGATACAATTAACCACCCAGGCGGAGCTTGAGGACTAAATGCATATAACACATAACCTTGCTCCGCAGTGCTACTGCGATGGTTAGATTTCTCAAGGTCTACTTGATAACTGCCATCAATTACATCACATACTAGATTCACTGCGATCGTTAATGTTATATTAACAACGCCTGGCGATATATGACGTATGGATCGTTGTTATGTTCAAGAATAACCGGTGGTGGGGCTATTTTTATCCACGCTGCATGTATTTTAGGGAAATATTCATCAATGACATCGTTGAGTGTTTTCTTCATTTCAGCGTTATTTAAATCTGGTATTATAAATGTTTGTAAATCTTTTTCTGTTATTTTGTAATGATTAAGAAATAATTGCTTACGTTCTCGATTAGTGTAATCATCGTTACTGAGATCAGTTGTAACGTTTATAATACTTCGATTGGCGATGTATAAATCAAATAGGATCCTATTTAAATGTTTTATTGACTCGATTATCTGATTTTTTTACATCATTGCTATAATGTTGAGATAATGAAATAAATAAACTTCTTAAATCATTAAGTGTTTTATCGTATTCAGGCCTAAGAGGATCTAAAAATCTTTTAAAAAATATTTCATCAACAATCTGTCGATTCCGCCCCCTGGCTTCTATGACGAAATCAAATGCTGATCTAGTTATCTTAGGGGTCCTTCGACCGTCGAAATCAGTAAAGTAATATCTATCGTCGCTTGGATCAAATTCAAATGTTATATAAGACCATGGATTTTTATTTCGATATTCTGGATCTTTAATGAATTTTTTTTCCGTTGTGAGAAATTCATTTTTAGTTGGTTCTGAAATTCCATTATAAATAGGGGAAACATCAGGCCAACCTAATACTGATCTAATCGAACTTTGATAGATGTCTACGAGATAATCAGGGGAATTTATTTCAATAGCCGCTGATAATGTTGGTTCGTAAGCAGTAATCGCTATTTTGGATTCTTTTTCTGTAATGGATTTAATTCTGCGTTGCAATTCATCGTTGATCTGATCTATCTGATAACTGCCAGTTGGAATACTACCTTCTTGCCAATCAGGAGTTCCATCAGGTTTATTCTTATTTGCGAATATTAATGAATTATCTGGCTGTAGTCCACCAAATGGTTTTGATCTAATATTAGGCCAGCTATGATAAACCCGTAACTGTGCTAATGCTATTTCTTTTGCAGGAATTGCGGTTGGAAAGTTAATGCTAAATTCAGGATTAGTAGAACTTAATGAAACCATTGTAGTTTTTGACGGAGTCGTATTAGTGACGATCTGCTGAAGTTATTCCCTGTCTCTCATTAGTATTATCGTTATTATTTAATTCGTCAAAATCATTAGCGGTCACCTTAAGCGCATCATCATAGGTTTTCATCATCATCGCAAATTCAGTATCGGATATTTCACCATCACTAACGCATGAAGAAATATACAAGGATAGTTTAGAACATGCCTCTGTTACTGTATGTAATTTAATCATATAATCGTGCAATTTAACATTTGTACAGCTATCTATCTTTTTAGCTATAATACCGAGAACACCAGCAATAGTCGTTGATGCTGAAACAATGATGGTTATGACAACAGGTGCTGTCATCGTCAATGTTGATAATAATAATCCTGTTCCAGCAATAACAGCAGAAACTGAGTAAACAACTACATCGATGACAACTATACGCCTTTTATATTTTTTTATTTTTATGTTATAGTAATTAATAAAATCCTTTAGTTTAGACAGACGTTCATATACTTGACTGTATCTGTAACGTTGAACGTCGATGCGAGACTGAGGTTGATCCATTATTGTTATATTAAGTGACTAATTGTGGTGTTCCAGCTACAAATTCCAAACACCACCAGTAAGACGTTGCGGTTATTGTTTGATCATCTGCTTCCAGTAAAAATATTTGTTCAGCATCTTTATTTAACACTATAGATACAACTCCAGAGAAAGCATCAGTTGAATGACGCCATGGAAATGTTGTAGTATAAATTTTAAACTTTGCAGAGCTAAAGATAGACAGTCTAAACACACCAGTGACATTCGCGGTATATCTAATAGTGTTATTTTGCTGTGACCATGTTGTTAATTCTGATGCTACTGTGTACACGACATTGACGATCTGATTGTGAAGGATTTTAATCAGATTAGTTTTTTGAACAATATTAGGTATTCCACTAACAATATCATTGAGTTTCATGTTAATGTCGGCTAGTTTTATGTTAACGGTTGGTGGATCACCAAAAAAATCATGTACAGATTTGTTTATGTTTCTACGAAAATTTAAAAACGTTTCCACGTGTTTAGTAAAAGTACCATTGAGTGTGGTCATTTCGTCATTGATTGTTTTTAGCGAAGTTGTCGTAGGAATGTTGCTATCGTCTACATATTTCTTCGTTGCAGCGTCAAAATCAGATTCTGGTGTTCTAAGATTATTAATACCATTATTATTCATGTTGAGAAATGCACGCATTATACCACCGTTAACTAACACCTACTTAGATTCTTGATCATCGACATATTTTTTTGTTGCGGCATCTGTATCTACGGTTGGATTTCCAAGGTCTATAATTTTATTTCGATTCATAATAATGCTACCCCTGAATGAATCACAAGCTCGGTTGATAAAATCGTTAACTGACTTACCAGAATCTTGTATTTTACCCTGATCGGAGAAAATAACGATATTATCAACAACTGCGGTAGGAATTCGTACGATTACATCTGTCAGTTGTATGTTACTCGTTTTTAATCGTCCTTGTTTATCCTGAAAAACAACGACTTCATTTTGATCCACACTTGTAATATTTAATAAATCGTCAATCTCATTTCTGAGTTGATCAAGAGTTGCGTATTTAGATAAATCAGCTTGCTTCTGAGCTTTGCGAGATCTTCCGTAAATATCTACCATTATATTTATAAGTATCCGTTTAAATGTGACAATGTGGTATATTCATGCACGACTTTATGAGGTGGTTTCGTTGATTTTGATATAGCATCAAGTACATTAAGTACTTCACGACCACATATTGGTGGATCAGCTAGTGTTTGTGTTGGTAACGTTGAATACCAAATTGGAGCAATATTATTGCTGACATAATGAAGAAATTCCTTAGGTGGCACTAATCCATATGAATCGAAATAAATAATTCCACGTGGATCAATTGCATATCCAACCCAATGCGTGCTGGTCCAGAGTTTTTATCGAGATTAATAATACCAGTTTCAATATTATTCGGTTGTTTTGGTAATTGATCGCGCATAAAAACACCTCTGAAGTTTTTTATTTTTAGTTTTTTAGCAGCATTAAGTAAATCAAAATTGGACATAGGCGATATCAGTAAACTGTCCCGGGAAGTCTTAGACCCTTTCCGTACCATGAATACGGGGTCCCGGGAAGTCTTAGACCCTTTCCGTACCATGAATATGGGGTCCCGGGAAGTCTTAGACCCTTTCCGTAAGAATATGGGGTCCCTGGCAATCTTAGACCTCTTCCCTGTTTTTTTAATTCCCTGTCCGGTTGCTTTCTTTAATGCCATTCCAGCAGCGGTTCCAACAGCACCTAATGCAGCTGCTTTTGCAACAGCTGGGGCTGCAGCGGCTATTAATGCTGGTGCTGCGAGAAGTGGAAATATACCACCTGTCTTAACAGCATCTTTGATAGCTCCCGCAGAAAGAATAAGTTTTATACCTTTATTTGATTTTTTAGCTTCATTGAAGTTTCTGAATTGACGCTCGGTCAACGATAATTTATTTGAACCGCTCATTTGTTCTCGCTTTAGCGATATTTTTATTCCACAGTTATTTTTTATGCTGATTGTAGCCTTTTAATCTGACCAGGAGTCAGGGTAACACTAGTTTGATGATACGACATTATAATTATTATCCTGATTTTAAATCAAGGTGATCTAATTACGTGTTACATATTTTCTACTGGGGCATCAACGACTCTCATTCGTCCACCAACACCTTCAAGTAACATTGATTTATCGCTGAGTATGACGGTTATTGCTCTGTAATTAGGAATATCTACAATATTTCTGTTAACACGAGCTCGAAAGATTATGTCAACGACTGATTGTCTGGTTAAATCTAAATGTTCTAGTGAAAAGTAATAAATCGGATATAAGTTTGTAAAATCTAACTGTGATATTTGTAAACCAGTATCAATATTTTGATCACGCCCCATGAACGTCATCAGACGATGATATACACGTGCTACATTATTTTGATCGAAGTTCAATAAAATATCCTCGGATGGTTCTTGATGTCCATTTATCCTCAGAGATACTTCAGAAACACCAAGATTGTCGAATATCATTGCACTACGTTCTTGATTATTTAATCGTGCAGCACTTTGAAAAGCAATAAATATATGCCGTGGTGCAGAAACACCCTGCTGAGAAGCTATTTGCCATGTAAATAAACCATTAATATTACCCTGGATAGCATCTGTGGTCATTGTTAACCATGATAACATTGATTTACCACCTTGACTCATAAAAGCAAGTAACCAATCTTTTTCAGGTATTGTTGGAGTCATCACCTGTATCCATAATGAAAGCTTGGTTAATACTATTTTACCAGGATCACCAGCGGGTTTCCATAATGCATCATCGTCCGTGGCTTTTCGTACTAGTACAACCGTATGTTTAGCTCCAAAAATAACTTTTCTGACGTTTCTACAGAATCCAAATATATGTGAAAGTGGAATTGAACATGAAAACGCTCTTCTGTCACCTTTCAACATTGATCGACGTGCTAAAAATCCTATGTTGAAATTTTCATTCATTGATAATACTGCAGGAGTTTCTGCGTTTCCTGCGGCATTTCTTAAGTTACCTATGGTTACGTTTCTCTGATCAGGAAAATTGGTTGTATCCTTTGCAAACATCATTGATGGACCAGCAGATCTTGAATAATCGTCGCTGTATCTCGCAAGACCAAGTATTGTTGTAGCAGCGTCAACGTCTTTCTGAATTGATTCAATATTTTTTCCGTCAATCATGTACGTAGCACTATCAAACAACGCCATGATGCCATTATTAACAAAACCAACCCTAATTTCAGCTCCATATGCTACTGGCGCTGCAGGAGCAACGTTATTTAAAAATTCACCTTCTACTTCAATAAATGCCTCAGCGGGTAAGAAATACCTACTTGTATCTTGAACCTGAAGTTCAATCCTTCCACGCTGATCTGGAATTCGTGCGTCGTAAGAATAATATTGATAATCACGCACAGACTCATCCTTGAGTACTGGTGCATCCATGTCGAACGCTGGATCAGATTTGCGCTTGAACATCTTTATTATAATTATTATCGTCTAAAACGAAGACCACTTCGGGAAGTAAGACCACTTCCTGCTATCAGACTAGCGGTTATATTTTTTTCTTTTTCTGATAATGGTACATCAGCCAACTCTGCTAGTTTTTGATTAGCAGTTTGATTTATTATTTTACTAATATTTGCAGGCATTACTTCGGTGCTAGGTAATTTTACAGGTTGAGGTCGGACCGCAGGTCTGCGTATTAATCGTGTTAGTCTATCCTTGATCTCTGAAAACGCTTTACTAGCGAGATTACCCATAGCACCAATACCTTTTTCACGAACAACATCAATAGCTTTCATCCCCAGTTGCTTTGCAATCGGTATTGCTTTTGGGGCTATCCTTCTAAACAGACCCTGAACAATATCGCCTAGTCCATCTCCGTAGGTTGTTTTGTATACTGGTAATCGAGAATTTACTGCCCTGACCATGGTTGGTCCACGTTGATTACTATGTACGATCATTTTATTATAGTAGCTGTATTTAATTACATACTCAATCACTATGGTAGTCATCGGCGATTCCATTAATGAGGTATCGATATACATTAATATCCATAATTCCACCTGTAAATAATCGTTTACAAATATCAGCTGCTTCATTAATTATCTCTGTAGAATTATTACCAGCTCGTTTTGCTCCAATGAGGATTTCTAGTCGATCAACATCAGCAAGGACGTTATTGGGGCAAGTAATAAGGCCACTTCCTAAACCACTTCCAGTTGCGCCAGGATCTTGATATTCTTCTTCCTCACCAGTTTCTTCTTTTGGTTTCGGTGATACTTTTGGTGATCTTAGAAAATGACGAAATGATTCTTTGAGCGTTCTTTTTTCTTGTTTTTTTTTTTCTCGTTTTTTTTCTCGTTTTTGTTCTCGTTGTAGCTCTTGTTGCTGTTGTAGCTCTTGTTGCTGTAGTAGTGGTTGTAGTCGTGGTAGTGGTTGTTGTGGTGATGGTAATTTAAGTTTTGGTGATGATGGTGGTGATAGTTCAAATTGTGGTAGTTGTGATAATCGTTTACTTCGTTCAACCTCTTCTATATATCTATGTACATCCTCATCAAATCTGTTAAAACTTATGATATCTTCATTAGATCTGATTTCTGGAATACCAGTAGAG
>JAECUM010016889.1:0-32410 GCA_016617855.1 Megalonaias nervosa
GATTCTATAGAAGAATGCTTGATAATAGTAGGCAGAATTAATGATTTAATACAAATAATATTATCATACAGGTTAGAGAATTTTAATTCGTACTCTACAGAGATTCGAACTGGTCAAGAAGCATATATTCTAATGAAGAGCATGGTATGTACTATGGTTCACAGGAATCCAGTATAAATTGCAAGAGTACCTGCATTTGTAAACTTTGCCATATATTGCACCCACCTGTAAGTCAGTAAGGGCAATAAATAAGGCAAAAAATCATATAAGCATAAGATTTCTCAGTATGTCAATCTTCAGATGATTTGCGTAATATGGTGAACTTGGCAGCGACAATAAAAAATAAAATAAAATAAACGGCACAACCAATTGCATCTAAAAGATTCTGGTTTGTGCTGGATTCAGCGAAACGATTTTGCTGATAAGCGCATCTTGAAATGAGGACCATAATATATACTGTCGAAAATAAAAATCACTTTCAACTGCTTGTCCATTTACATAGAATTCTGAATGACCTATGTACCACAATATTATTGTTCTTGGCAAAATGTAGAAAAATGAAGCCAATTATATTTGCAAATTCAAAACGAATTTTCCATGCATTGTCTGAATTGTTATACTTTTGAGCAATGGAAACAGTCCGGAAATAATTACTTTTGTATAAGTAATTGTTAATTAATTTGCTTGATAAGAATTAGATTATTTGGTTTTATATGCTGTAACGTTAATGGTATTGTTTTATACACGTTTTAATAAGTGATATGCAAAAGAATTACTTATCCTCTGCAGTAGGACATACGTTTGCATCCTCACATCTGTAGGTATAAACTGCTCTTGAAATTTAATGCTAAATACAATTTGAGTTTTGTTCTGTGTTCCAGATACAAAGTTTCATGGAGATCCATTGAATGTATATTCTGTCACACACTACATCAGACTCAAAGTCTGTAACTCTAACAAAAGTCGCAGGAGTATAATGACCTGTCGATATGCACATCTTCACATAATCTTTCAAATATTTCTCAAGTTTCATGGTGATCCAGTCAAATCTGTTACACTATTGGCCGTAAGTGGACTCCGATATGCACTGCATTCACCCGCACGTCAAAAATTGAAATAAAATATACAAAAATTGTGGAAACAGTGATTTGTCGAAATGCGCAACTTTAAGCAATGACAGCAATATTTGCCAACTTTCGTGAAAATTCATCAAAAACGGCAGTACGAGTTGCGCTAACGAGACTGTGTCATGCACTGCACTAAGCTACATGATATCCACGCTGATAACTCTAACACAAATTGGGAACAAATTGATTACATGGTTGTGCCTCTTCAGGCAATGACCAACATACTCACCAAGTTTCAAGGCAATCTATAAAAAAAACTGCTGGACTAGATACACCAACGATATATGCACTGTGTTATGTATATTTAATTTATTTGTTTGTTTGTTTGTTTGTTTGTTTGTTTTTAAGAAAATTATTTCATTCCATGCTATTGTAATGTAAGAGTCTATGCTGGACTTGACCTTGTCCAAAACTGAGTTCATTTCTGCTTGACCTGATTGACTTTTGTTTGGGATTTTTGTGTAAACAACTAATACATAGTTATTTTATTCAATCTATGTATGGACTTAACATCAGGATTATTATTAATAGAAGAAGTAAAAATGTTTATTTGGACCAAAGTTTTGGAATTTCCTGACTGTAATCAAGGTTATGGTCTTGACTTTGTAAAAATCAGGATCATTTTAGAAGGTTATTTTCCATTAGGTAATGTTTTTTCTTTTTTTTTTTTTTTTTTTGAAGAAAATGCTAATTCTTACCAGAGGTCAATGTTTTTTTTTTTTTTTTTTAGAAAATGCTAATTGTGGCCCCAGGTCAAGTAGAGAACTATATAATCTTGTAATTGTGAGGACCTGGTCATTCGTGCTTTAACATCTCGCACTCTTAAGCTGTATTATGTTGTGTCCAGATGGGATTAGTTTTATTTCTTCAAATTAATGAATTCAAGTGATTATTTTCTTTGGAAATATAAAAGTACTCTGACGAAATTCTTGGATAAAGACATTCACTGGAATCTATACCGAATTCAAACCTGGAACAGTATTGTGATTCAAAGAGACCGTTGACACATCAACACTCTATAAGTTCTAACAGATAAGTCATCGTCTTCAGTTTTTGGCTTTCCTCGGGCCTTGTACCGAGTTTTATTAAGGACTTTAAATTTTAGGATGTGTGTCTGTAATTCTTGTATTATTTTGGGATTTAATTCGCAATGCCGTATTTTTTTCTCATTTTCACATTGTATTCGAGGGAAATAAATTGTCTGTTAAATTTTACAAAGCTTGTTGTCTTTCACTCTTTTCTCTTACTTATTTCAAGAGCATGGACTCGTAACAACCGATGGAAGGACGGACAGACGTATGAACAAGAGAATTACTGCATACTTCTGTTATATTTCTAACCCTTTTAATATATTACCAACAATCTAAGACCAACAGAGCTAACAATGGGTTGTTAATTTAAAATTAAATATAAGATATATGGTATATTATTAAGAAAGATCCGTCCATTTTGTTTCAAATTATACAGATACAGATTATGTTCTCAGAGCTTGCACTTCTGTTCTTTTTGTAGTTATTGCTTCCACCTTCTCTATCCCTCTCTTTCTCTTTCCTTAACCAACAGTGATGTAAAGTCTAACACCATAATTATTTTCTCTATACAATAACTTCAAATTACCTTTAGATTCAATTGCTGCAATTAGTTTTGGCCACCATATTCTTTCGTTTATCTCCTTTCTTGCATCGATGTAGGTCAATAGTTTCAATTCTTCTGGTATCTCACAATCGTCCAGCAAAACAGGGATCAAAAGGTTCTCTTTTTTGTCGATGCCTTCTTTGTGGGCCATTTCAGTCTCCAATTGAAGATATTCACTATCAAGGCATTCATTTGAAAGTACGCTCACTACTTTTTCAGAGTTTTTGATGCCATATTTTATATTGTCCATAATCTTACTCCCCGGCAGAAAGTCCCTCTCATGATCACAGCAAATATATCCGTAGTCATTTTCCAATTTTTTCACAGCCTCTTTCACCCAAAGTTTATTATTTGGGACATCTCTGTAGCAGAAGAAAACATGGTACTTCTTGTTTTTTGAAAGCGTTCGCCTATCCACATTGTTGTCTTTGTGAAGCTCGTCTGTTAATGCTGCATTCTTAGCAAGTTGGCCATTAATTACTACATCTACCTCCATGATTTGCAGTGGCTGAAAATAATCAATTATATATTGTGTACGTTCTGTTAGTTAATGTTTTAAATTTCAACTATTTTAACTTTATGGGCTTTTAATACGGTAAAATGCGTAGTTTTTAATCTGCTGATTCTGACGTGATCCCCTACTTTGAATTTGGATCTAAAAAGAATGACCACGGCTTATTTACTGAAGACATCGATGACTGTCATGAGATAGTGGAAATTATCGTTGTACGCGCTGTAATCTCTCATATCGACTAGATATGCTGCCCGTATAACGTCTATGTCCACGGCGATGACTGTGCGTCGTGGAAAATGCTTGCGTGCGGGTTTATGCAGTTCTTCTGCCATCTCCTCTGCCACTCCCACGCCGGACATACCTATGCCTAACTTATGTTTAGTGCCAATGATACCACACACAAGAGCTCGGTCTAGACGTTCTCTGAAATTTTTAGGCTCGAGTTCCTTTAAGTCAGCATGACTCGATCGCATCACGCTTTATCATCGGGTTGATCTCTGTAAGAGATTTCGTGGTGCATCGCGATGGCATCGACACCGTAGTAGGACTTCTGACCTGGCAGTGGCTTATAGTTTTCATCCAGTTGTTGTTCTAAGGGATTCTACGGCCCTGTATATTTATGTCCTGACAGCGTCAATCCACCACGAGGTTTGGGATGCTTTCCGATGACGGCATAAATATCCATGGCTCCACCGAGAATTTTTCGATGTCCCCATCCTTTACAGTCTCCCAAGCACAGATTTCTTTCCGCGTGAAGGTCCTTGCAGCTAGTGCCGCGATCGCAGTGTCTGCAATAATGCGTTTTGTATACAAAGCCATGACACTAAGCTTTACCGGTGACCATGTGTGTTTATTAGAACCACACACGGCACATCTCGACTTGATCATGTGCCGATGACTTTTGGTGATCGCCTGGACGGGGTTGACACTCTCCGTTTTGACTTCACACTTAAGACACCACGAGTTCATGATTGCTATATGAGGGGTGGATATTATTTTAGATTTAAAATAGCGTGGATAAAAATCCACCTACGATTTTACGTCGATGTATTCGTAAAGGTCTCATCGCTGCTTATTTTATCTGCAAACATATTCTGCTTTACGACGCACATGCAGGTGATAGGTGATTTTTACGTTGTTATTATCGACATTTCCAGACTGATCGGTCAACCACATGGTGAATTCCGAGATCGCGAATGTGTTTAGCATGGGATAGTAAATGAAAGGATTAGGACGAATTTGCATGAGTGAGCCTGGGGGAACGTTAATCGACGTGGAATAAATCACGTTGGAGGCTGAGCTCACTGAGGATAATAATCCCTGAGCTATCGAGCAGTTGATGATGAGGCTATTGACCTCGATAATATTGACGGGTAGACCTCCTTTGTACACTCCATTTTGCGTAAGAGTGGTACCCGCGTTGAACCCCAGGGGAGATCCGATCGAGTTGGCGTTATCAAATCGTGCGATGTAATTACCAGCTAGTGCGATTCTGGTGTGAAGCGTGGAGTAATTGGGTTCGATTTTAATATTGGCAGAGACATCTCCGTTAGCGATGATCAGTTTTGAGATTTCCGTGGCGATGTAAGTGATGTTGTATCCACCTGACGAAATCGTGATCGTTTTTTGCTGAAGCGCGACTGCGTAAGAAAACCGACTGTTGTTTGTGGTGCCGTTAAAGAAGCTATTCAAGATTTCAGCGGAGATCAACGCTATCTAGTACGACGACTGCTGGTCTAATTCCAGTGGAGGATTATACCTCACTGTGGAAATGACCGATCGCGAATCGAACAACAGCGTGGTATCACTGACAGCCATTCGGAAAACATTGTTTTTTATATCAAGTCCTCGTTCAAAATACGATACTGATCAGACGTTGCCAGCTTTAGATCCATTAGATGACTGAGCA
This sequence comes from Megalonaias nervosa, assembly GCA_016617855.1. Classification (NCBI taxonomy): domain Eukaryota; kingdom Metazoa; phylum Mollusca; class Bivalvia; order Unionida; family Unionidae; genus Megalonaias; species Megalonaias nervosa. The sequence continues at coordinate 5,186 of JAECUM010016889.1, forward strand.
TCTCTATCATTTGGTTATCAATTTTCACAACAGCAGTTTCCACTTGTTTAGAAGCGGTCAGCAACTTGAGTCGCGAGACGGTCTCGGCGGGTTGTGGTATCAGCGGATTCCACTTCTTTCTGTTTCACCCTCTTCCCCTGGTGCTGAAAGCCATGATTTAAGTCTACCAGTTAATCCTGGCTGGAGCGATTTTTTTACAGTCTGTTTTTGCTGTTCTTCCATGTACGTTCTGTACCGTTTGTCTTTTTTTTTCAACGTGAATGCTAAGATCCTTGTTTAACATTTTCAACTTACCAGTTATTTCACTTAACCAAATCGCTTCCTCCTCGTCCTGATTCAAAAGATTCTTAATAACTCCTCCATAAATATTTTTTTTTACTTTACCTATTATGTTGCGTGCTGTTCCAATGTCGAAAATAAGACTCCTCCAAAGTTGCTCTCCTAGATAAATACTTTTGCATGGCTGTAACTTTTTCATTATCAAAATCAACTAACCATTCTAATATCGAATCCGGTTCTGAATAATTAATATCATTGGTTAGTTTCCTCATTGACTCATTACGCCTGCCTGCCTCATACTCAAAACGTTTAGCAACTTTTTCTTCCTCCTCATACAGCTTTAATAATCTATCCTTGGGCTCTTCCTCCTCTTCTCGCATCTCTACTAACTTTGATTTCATAAGTTCTTATCCTTTCATCTTCTCATGTTTGGCTTCTTTCTTTACATCCTCAGTTTCTGCTTTTTTCTTAGTTGTTTTATGACTTTTTTTGCAATGGCTTGTGCAGCTTCTTTCGGCATTAACTCCTCCAGCAATCGTTGTTGCTGAGGCTGAGTCGCCGTGAGAGTGTCCAGCAAATGAACTTGCTTGACATCGTATGCCATTTTTGCCTCGTCGATCTTCATCAGAAGCGGTTTGAATAATTTTCCAGCCGAATTGCGCTGAAAGACTGCTGCCCTACTTTATCCTCAAGAACGCGCTGACGTAAAGCAGCTCGCTGATCGATAAACTTTTTGAGAACGTCCTCACGCTGACGACGACTGGTGACTCTTTCAAGCGACATAGCTATATTGATCAGGAAAGGTAAAATTCGTCAAAACCTTTTCGATAGCGTTCCGGAATCGTTTCCGCATCGCAATGAAAGGTCATAAAATCATGTTTGGAGCTCGACGTTGCTGCAGCATAGCAGTCCTTAAATTGTTTAGCGGTGATGCCAATGAAGTGGTCTCTCGTGATTGCATAGATGTCTTGGTTATCAAGTCCCGAAAACAGCACAAAACATCATGTGTTCCGTCGGATGTATTGAGGTACATCCCAGAATGACTAAGTGAAATAAAGGCTGTTGCATTGTTTGTTTCGCGATAACGAATAATACTCGCTGATTGTATTCATGTTCTCTCGATCGCTTTTAATGTCGTCAAACACGATGATCTTGTGCATGTCTGAATCTAGTTCTTCCACAGGCCGAATCTCTCCTGGATCCGCTATCGTGAAAACATTGTCTCCTGCAATCGAATCTCCAAACTCGTAAAGCGTGTTGTATTTGTCCTCAGGAGAATAAAGCGTATAAATGATCACTTTAGCATGTTATTCAGGAGCATGTTCATGAGGAGATTGGTTTTCCTCGACCGGTCGGACTCACGATCATGTAATGGCAATCCGGCATCAAGAAATGATCAGGATGCTCTTTTGTTTTCATCGTGTCGAAGTTAATGATTTTCATTTGCTATATACAATTCAAGACGTGAATCCACCATGTACACATCCTTTGGTACGCTGATAGGATGGGAAAGTTCAGTCAATCAAGATGATAAAGTCAGTCGCTCTGGAGATTCCATGCAGTGTCATCGCAATGAGTGGTCACGGTCTCACCAATCTCGAAGACGTGAGTTATCTTCCTCAGGATTCCAATGCGTGAGTAGGCTCGCACAGACCAAATTGTCGAAGATAGGATGATCTCTTTCCGGAGAAGTAAACATGGATGGTAATTATTTACATGGAATTTCAGTCATTAACAGGACTCAACCTGTATCCTACTCCCAGCTGCTGTCGTGGGGAAGCACCAGTTATCTATCACCGGATGTACAATACTGGGTGGATTCAACATGAGTGGAAACGTTTCAAATGGTCTTCAGGTGACGTTGACTATCACCGATAACACCCAAGCGATCTCGTACTCTCAACTCAACTCGTTAGGAGGCAGAAAATTATCTACGACAGAAGGCACCATGCCACGAGCGATCACCATGTCGAGAAACACCATTAAGGATCTTCCCACAACGACTTTGTCGAGCGACGATACTGCGGCTAATTATGGAAATTTTAAAAGTTATGCGGTCAACAAAACGGAGATACGGTGACTGGCAATGTGTTTTTGGCTATGGCAGCACGACTGATGATCACTGACGATCATCCAATACTCGACATCGAAGCAACGACGAAATAGTTCGTTGATAAGCGACGTGTCAAAATAACAATGGTCACATTCCCACGCTGTAAGCAGCTACTGGAAATCGATCTGGATTTTCTGTTTCGGCGTCGTCTAAAATTTTCGGATTCGCTCATCATACAGAAACGTCCGATTATGGCAACGGGTGGGCAACGTCTGGAGTGACTACCAATTTTTGGATGCAAGTGCAGCTTCCATTGCCGGTATCCATATGCAAGTTTCAGGTACGTGGAACAAGCATTGGTACACAGAGAATTCTCACGTGGAAATTAGAAGGCATTAAGCAGGATACGACATCAGACGTGCTGTACACTGGAAACACTATGATGGGCTCATCACTGCAGGAGTTTTATGTACCCATCACCAAGACAAAATATATCGCATTTAAGATTTTCGCGTTCACAGCCGAACCCACCAATCCAGGCTTGAACTATTTTCAGATTTTTACTTAGGATGATCTCATCAAATGTATAACCATGGCTGTACCAGTTATTGTTCGACGGTACTTATAGACACGACTCGTCGTACGCCACCCATGACCAGCATGTGCCTAAGCAGACGACTGGAGTTTACGCAGATATCAACGAGGTGAGAAATTCATGTAAATCGTCCATGGAAGAGGCTTACCAGCGGTGGAAACACCACGATGTCAAACGATTTCACATGTCTGTGGGGCACAGGCGACAGCAGCATCTCATGGACGCCATCGGCTAGTATTTTACCGTGTATAAATTTTGTAACAACCGAGAGTCAGTGAGGCTAGTCAAAACTATCGAGGGGATAGTACATGACATCATTCACGACCTCGTGGATGCCATCGTGAGAAGAGGCTACATCAAACGACGACGGTTTGGTCGAAAGGAAGACGATGAGGCCGCAAAAAAGATCAAGACTGTATGGACAAAGTCGTGTCACGAAAACGCTTTCGTGGTAATCGAACACTGCGTGACGCTATCGACCAGCAGGTATGACTGGAATACGAGGGCGTGGAAACGATGAACGATCTTCTGGCGTAGGAAGCGACGACGAAGCACGTGCGGAGCCATTTGATGCTAAAATTACTTAGAAGATCAGTTCTGCATGCATGTGTATTATCACCGCGGAAAGATCAGTGTGGACCTTCTCGCCGCGGCATATAGTTATCTTGAAAGCATCACCATACCTAAAATCGAGCTGGAATTTCGACTTGCAGCATCAGGACTGCATGATGTGCCGAAAGGGTATTTTACTACCTATTCTTCAAAAAACAAGATCAAAAGCAGACAGCTTGATGTGTCAAATACGAGTTGGCCCAACTCGGAGGCATTTTTCAAAGCACTGATGATGGCAGAAAAATCGTTCTTGACTTTTATAATCTTTATATATATCGCCATCAGCTCGCTACTGCGGTAGATAAGCTCAGCACACTTGCCTCATACATCAGGTCGGTACTATTTTCATGTAGGAAACAGTAGACATTATACAATGCCTTCTTGTAAAAAAAAAAAAAATATCAAACATGGCTTTCCGTTCAGAAGGAGCAGTGAGAGCAACGTTTTAAAGATGGTGGCAATATTGAACACCATATTCTTTTAGGGCCATCGGCCATGGGATGAATGTGAGTGTAAAATTTAATGGCAATCCTCCAAGTATCGGCTGAACTGCGACAATAAACTTGTGCTAACGGACGAAAGACCACCGCACAAGCTCTTCTGGTCTATGACCAGTATTGCCTAAAAAATCTTTCTAACAATACTGTACAGCGGAACGTCTCTATCGATCCGACCGGCAACAGAAAGCCTAATATCTCCAGAATAGTAACCCAAAACAGAAACATATTCATTAAACAGGCGGAAGTGGGGGTGAACCTTTTAAAAATGGACGCCTGTGAGGTTTTGGCTGTTTGAAAGTGGGAAATAGTAAGGAAGGTCAGTCGTGGACCGATGGCTTGGTCAGTCCACCCACCCTGCTGCTTGAATATATCCCCTGTCCAAGCCAAATTATTGTACGTCTGTCTCCCAGATTTTGTTTTGACGGACCGGTCACGTGACCTGTTTCAATGTAAGCGTGAAAGATATGGGCCTACACAAAATATCAGCACATGGTTCAAATGTTCTGAGCAGAAAATATACAAGTTGCAAAAACTTTCTAAAGAATTCAAACTTTTTTCTGACAATATTTTAAAATATTGTAAAGGTTTACGCTGTTTAATCTGAATAATAAGACGCAGTTGTTTTTTAAATAACTGATCAAGTCCAAGTGTAACAAATATGAAAGTGTGTGTGTGTGTGTGTGTGTGTGTGTGTGTGGTTTGGTTTCTTAACGTAGCTTTAACAATTTTTTCAGTCATATCGCTATGATGTCTGCAGTGTGTTAGTTTATAGTGATGTCTAGCACTGAGGCATCGTGCTGCAGACATGTAGCATGACGTCGACCCAGTCACATTATCCTGACATCATGCCGACCAGTCCTAACACTAACTTCTTAATGCTGAGCGCCTTGCGAGGCAGCTGTTATAACCATTTTTATAAGTCTTTGAAGTTTGGTACGACTCGGGCGGGGTTCAAAAGTGAAAGTAGAGTTCTTGCTAAATGTAAATGTTAAAGACTGACGTGTCAGATATAACTTTCCCGTTTAGTCATCAATTAATAGACGTTTACACTTTTAATTTCCATAATGTATAAAGTAACAACGGGCTTTTTATAAAAAAAAAGAAAAATAAATAAAAGAAAACTGGAGGTAGATAACTTACTGATCCGACTTGAGCACAAGAATCAGAAAAGGAAGACATACCTGATTTCGTTCTTATCGAAATAATCCCGAATATTGAATAAAACGCAGTTAGACGCTACTCTTGCCTGCATAGGTGATCGCAGTTACATCATCTTTACCTCATGTATTATGTGACTGAGAGAAATACATACATTCCACAAGCACAATCATATGCCCTCAGCCATTTCGATTGCATTCTGGTTAAAAAAAAAAATCGGATATAAGTATCACTCCGCGATCCAGGAAGCATCCAGGAAATGGTGATCAGCATTGATTATTAAACCTTGTTTAATTGAACTCAAATAATCCATTGAATACGAGAACTAGTATGTAAAAATTGATGTAAATAAGTCACATAAAAGGACTAATAATAAATATTATTTTTTTTTTTTTTTTATTAAATGCAAAAGCTATTTATCCAATTTATTGTTACCAGTTTCTCCAGCTAGGGGCCGGTCATTGTAATGTCATGTTTTGTAAACGTCTATTGACTATGATCAAATACGGAATTTGAAAATTGAATGTATAGTCAAAAGCTGTATTATCGCGGGCTCTATATTATCGCGGCAAACGGGATTTCCCGAGGAATTTTGAATACGCGACGCCTAGCGGCTGTTTACCTATGTAAAGTTGCTGAAAAGAGGTACGCAGATCTGTCAGAACACAATATCATCAAAATGTCAACATTTTTGGTAAGTCTACATTGAAATACCAGGAGACACGTTTTCTGGTAAAGTGCATAAAATTTCATTGATCACTCTATACGAAAATACTATCGAAATTATATTATCTACATAAGTCTTGAGTATGAAATATTCTCAGTGTGTCGTCTGCAGTTTAATGCTTATAGGTCATATACCGATGGTGACATACAAGCCATAATAATGCTGCGCATGGAATTAGATTCTATGGTAGCCAATATGGACTAAAATGGACAAAACGTAAACAGTGATCATGTGCATCTTACATAAATATGAAATTCTTAATACTTAAATGTTTCCATTTCTTTATTTTTTTTAAAATAATAATACATTCCTTATATATATATAACGTCACTCGGGTATTATCGGGCAACGTGTATTATCGGACAAACCAATAAAATATTTTATAACTATTTACTGCAAAGTAGTAACCTAAAAACACATCCGACCTCTTCCCGCCAATCATTTTGAAATACGAAGATCCTCCGACCAAAGGAAAGGTGAATAATTTATTTTTCACTAAAACGAGTGATTCTTGCAGCACTTCCGGTATGCAAATAGTTAATTCCAAAACCCTGAGAAATAAAATAAGCCTGACACTGTTTATGAATCCGAAATGGCATAGACCAATTCTTGTTCTGTTTTGACTGAATATTTAATCTGTCGCCTGCATTGAACTTCGTTTGATTGGTTGATAAATATATAGGGGTACACTAAAGGGGTATTATCGGACTGCTGAAATACATGTAGCAGATTATTAAGTACAATAGATTGGTTAATGTTTCAAATAAATTAAGGTTGTAATGAAGATATAAACCACTGCAACTGATATTTCAGATGTTTAACTTGGTATCTCAAGCAAAACTGCATTGATAATTTGATAACATTTGGAATAAGTTGAATTAATTAGGAATCAAATATGGCAATGCTCTACATTAACCCTCACCACTGGAAATAATAAAAATTTCTCACTAACTTAATAGTCGTTATTGTTATTATTATTATCATCTAAATATTTCATTTTAAAAAGTTTCAGCTGTCTCACCAGTACATTTCATCAATGCTGTCTAAATAAAAGTGTAATACCCAATATTATAAAGTGCTCAACAGTTTTTAACAATCCCTAGCTAGATAATCACAGACTAGTAATTAAAAAAAAAAAAATCTTGTGTCTTGTAACTTATATGATGTAATTTCTTTTATTGCACTTGTGTTAATGTACAGCAAAGCAGTAATCACCTTTCTGGCAGTGTTGACATCAGCAATAAATGTGTAAATGTTTATATTAAAGACCTCATTTAAACATTTTTGAAACCCTTCATGCAATTTTTATATAGTCAGCAATAATCATGACTCACATTTTCCAGCTTGCAACATAACTAAAGCAGGCTTGATCCTGATATTTTGACTTGCCTCATCCTAATATTTTGACTTGCCTCTTCCTAATATTTTGACTTGCCTCATCAAGTAAATTCATAAGTTATACTCTACAGCTTCTTATCTGGTAACCTTGAATAAACGTTTCAGTGAAAAATGGGTAAAACAAGAAAAGAAAAAGTGAGAAGAAGATGGGATGATGTATCTATGCAGAAGGCCATCAAATTTTACAACACAGAAATGGCAAAAGGCAATCGCATATCAGTTAGGAATGTGGCAGAACAGTTTGGTGTCCCTAAATCAACACTGGGTGATAGGATAACAGGCCGTGTATCCTCCTTACCATCTTTAAAGCCAGGTCCCAAAACAACTCTGCCTTTGGAAGAAGAAAAGAAGATACTAGAATTTATTAAGGTTACAGCCCAAATAGGGTTTGGCAGAAGCAAGCAACAGATTTTGAGTTTAGTTAGTGATATAGTAATGACAGGAAACATTCCTAATAAGTTTAAAAATGGTAGACCTGGTGATGACTGGTGGTTGGGGTTTACTAAAAGATGGCCACAGGTGCAGTTGTGCAGCCCCCAGTCATTACCCAGGGATAGGGTAATATATCTGAATGCAACAGTAGTAAAAAACTGCTTCAGTCTTCTGTCACATATACTCACTAAATATGAGTTAACACATGCCCTGGAGCGTATTTTTAACGCTGATGAAGTAGGTATGCCTTTAGATCATAAGCCACCTAAAATTGTAAAGCTGTCTGGACAAAATGCTTATTCACAGACAAGTGGCAGTAAAACAAACATAACCGTTGTAGCTTGTGCATCAGCCTCTGGCCTCCTCATCCCACCCCAGGTGATGTTCACTGGTAAATGGGGTATGGATCATGATATGTTTCAGGGTATGCCAGCTTGTACTAGAGTATGCATCAGTCCAAATGGCTGGATAGATTCAGAGCTCTTTGAAACTTGGGTAACTGAGCACTTTGTAAGACACATTCCACCAGCAAGACAGTATTACTATTAACTGATGGTCACAGTACTCGTGTAAAATTGAATGTTGTGAGAAAATGTAAGGAGCTAGGCATAATTTTCTTTGCACTTCCTCCACACACAACACACAAACTGCAGCCACTTGATAGGGGATGTTTCAAGCCTTTGAAGGAAAATTACAAAAGAGAATGCAAAATATATATGGAAGAAAATCCTGGCAGAGTAGTAAGCAGGTTTGTATTTTGAAAGATTTTTGGTAAAGTTTATGCCAAAAGTCTTTGCCCATCAACCATCATAAACTCGTTCGCTAAATGTGGTTTCAACCCTCTCCAGCCAGAAGTCATCCTACAGTCCAACGATTTAGCCCCATCACTTGTTGGAAATACAGAAGTGAAAATCTCTTGTATCTCTGATGTATCAAAGGCACTGGAGCATATGGGAATATTTGACACATATACAAGGCATTCCCTTCCTGTCCAACTAATGTTGCATGAGAGTCAACAACTGGAAGACACACTTCATGCATCCAATGTGGCGATTCAGTACTGTAAAAATGAGCTACCTGGAACAGCAGTTGAGACCACAATAACAGCTTCAGCAGAGACTCCAGTAATAACCCCATCACCAGATGCAGAAATCCTAGGATCAGACCCCACTCCAGCAGCTGAGGCCCCAAAACTAGACCCACTGACTGCACTAATGGCCTTAAGTACAGCCCTTGAGCAATTTGATAAGGCACCAGAAACAGCATCTACAACACCAGTTGTGGACAAAATAACATTCCCTTCTCCAGTAGATAAGGACCCAGTAGTATCCTTAACAACATCTGCTGTTGATAACATTTTGAATAAGTTCATCTCCAACATCTTTGATAACTCGGAGTTTGCAGTATCTAAAGCCAAGAAAAGAAAAACAGTTGTTGATGCCAGAGCGCTCACAGAGGACAAGTGGCTTCACCATGCAGAAGCAGAAGAAAAGAAAAAGAATGAAGCAAATGAAGAAAAGGAAAGGAGAAAAAAGAAAGAATTATGCGAAGAATAGAAAAAGAACTGGTGAAAAAATCTCAGAAAGACACCAAGAAATCATTTAAAAATAAGACTGTTCCCCAAAGAAGAGATGAGGTGACTTTGGAAGCCGGTAATGAAAAAGATGTTGAATGCCCTCACTGCTTGGGTGTTATTCAGTCAGGAGGTTGCTGAAGAGTTTGAGCAAATGTGGGTCTGCTGTGATGTCTGCCAGAAGTGGATGCATGAGGAATGTTTTCCAGTTGGGTTCTCAGTTGAGATGGACAAGCTGTCCAACTGTCCTACATGCATTTGAATGTAGAAGTCATGTTCTCTCTATTTATCTATGCAATTGTCCTACATGCATTTTAATGCACAAGTTGTGTTCTCAGTATGTATCTATGCAACTGTGGAAAACAAACTGGTAAAACATTTTTACACAAAGTTGCACTAAGCAGATAAATGCTGTCAAAACAGTTTCCTAATTGTCAGGCTAGAAACAGATTGTTAATATGTTAATATATCTCTCTCAACAAAGGATGACAGTGGAGACAGTGCACATATCTGCATGCAAGACTGAGTTGTTACCATGGTAATTTTCATAAACAGAATACATAAAGTCATTAAATTTTTGTATCAAGTTTATGAAAATGAAAGCCAAAAATTTACTTCATCTGCAATTAAAACAAATTGAACATAACATCAGATTTAATTGTGTGATAATCTTCATAACTGGGCAATCAGAATTTTTTTTATATCTTACAGTAGTATCAATTTATACATATTGATTTCAGATGAGTAACATATCATCTCCTAGAGTGGTGATAAGATACTTGATAGTTGTAGGCATGCACCACTATGGTAATAAACAGCTGGCAGTTGGTGCTGCATACAAACTGGAGCTTGAGCCTTTAAACCAATATGATCAAGATGCAGTAGCAGTCTTTGATGGCCCCCAAAAAGTTGGGAACTTAAAGCGTGACTCCACTAAATTTATTTGCAAGATACTGAAAGAAAACTGCCATACTACTAACATTCTGATCAAGGCAAAATATGATGCAGAGGTTGTAAGCAGAAAAACTGGTCCACAGCAAATATGTGTAGCTGCATTTAGATGCAAACCTAGTTATGTAGATAAAATGAAGGACCTTTTCAAATAGTTTCCAAACACAGATGCTTTGTTTATGTAGTTCACAGCCTTTTGTACTGTTGTAACTATATTTTCTGTTGTAAATATTTCTGTTTTTAAAATGAGTATAAACAAAAAGAAAAACACTTTCTCCCCAATAATTTCCTTTCATTTGTTTGAAAGATATGTTAATTATAATTGTAAAAATTTTTCTTCATATTTAATTATTTAGTCACATTTGTGGGTGAATATTAAATTCATAAGCTATAATGCATTTTTACATGTATAACAATAAGGTTCATTTAATAAAATTAAAGAAGGTGTTGTTCTAATACCTTCAGCTTTGGGTACATTACATGAAATGAAAAGAAACACTGAAATGTATAATATATATTGTATACTTTTACAATGCAAAGCTAGAAAATCATTCATTTACATTTATAGCAATAGATGTAACTGCAATATTAGATACACCACTCCCTCGATAACTCGCGCCCTGATAACTTGCGAACCCGCTTATAACGCGGGGTCAGGCGTGGATCCCATTTTTTAAACCAGAAAATACCCCAAAAATTGATCCCTATTTATTGAACTTGAAGAAAATCGCGATCAAAATTAGTAACGGAAACTTTGATATATCGCTCGTTTTATCGTCGAAAACGGTAGATAGGACCTGAAATTTTAATCAACATTATGAAATATTAAATTTAAAAAGTCATACAATTTTTTTCATTTTCTTTCCAAACGGTCGTACACCGCAATTATCGATATGCAAGGAAATTTTGATCAATGAAAATGTCACTTACGCCGAGTGGAGGCAGTAATTTAATAAATAAATACAAATTAAATTTAAAAAATTTATCAATTGAAATTTATGTTCTAGTTCTATCTTTTAGTTCATTGTAAGTGTAATCATCATAAATGCAATGTGTCCTCTTGTAATTAGACGTAAAATGTGTCAATCTACCGTAACAGCTATGTCCACGAGCGTTTCTCTGAGAACCTGATTAGTTGCCGACCGTGTTTTGATAACTGACGTGCGGAAGTATTTTTTTGTATTGTTCCACTGAATTAAAAGCTGGCCTCCTTTGTATTATCACGTTAATTATGTCTTTTGAATCAAATAAAGGAGCTGGAATAAAAGAAAAGTGAAAAGGCACGAAAATCCTACAAACTTAAAATCTAGTGGGCCCGGTCATATGTCAGGTAAACTCACTTCATTTGATCAATCACTGTCATAAATGTTATTGTGTACAGTATGTAACATAACCTACCTTAAATTAACCAACTCATTGGTAATTGTGATCAAAGATAGCAATGCAACCAAGCGAAATGAATACTTCGTAAAATAAAGAGCTTGGTTTCACGGATATGGACCATTGTGGGCAAGCGAGTTTCAGAGAATTCTTGAACTGACACTTAGAGATATCCTCAAGGATGATAAGAAGTTTCATTATTACTTCCAGTAAAATCATATAACATCAATACTGTACTAATTGAACAATACAAAAATTGAGATTCGACGTAGACGATTGTCTCACGAAATAAATTTCGCTTGTTTTTGAAAAAAGGAATATTGTTTGGTGGGGGTATCGACTGTTAGTCTAGTTCCCCGCTCTTTTGACTCCCAATTTGGCAGAATACTATGAAATACCACTCCGGGAACCAGACTCATCAAAAAAAGCCAAAAGCAGTGACGTAATACACAGATGTTTTCGCGTACACATGATGGTTGTTGAAACCAGTTGGAACGATCTCTCATGTTGGACATTTTCAAAATAAATGTTATTTCAACAGAATAACGAACAACTTCATTAGAAAAAGTGTGTTATTAAAAATTATTATTGATGTGATTGTAAAATGAGCATTCATCATTAAACGGCCCAGTTCCCTAACCCGACCCTCCCCCCCCCCCCGGTTTTATGCTGTCTAAGCAAATTTTTTCAACTTTCTTTTGGAGGTCCCATGGTAACTCGCACCCTCGCTTATAGTGCGGTCTATGTTTGTGGACCCCATTGTGCTCGAGTTATCAAGGGAGAGGTGTATTAAAATCACAGTAGATTGATAAATATAACCAAAATTTTCCATATTTACATTATTTTCTATAGTTTATTTATTATGTTTCAGTAAATTAGATATGTTAGGGTTTAAAGATTATTTTTTTAAAACACAAATAATTGTCCGATAATACCCGGAGTTGTCTGATTTTACCCTGTGTTGAGCCTCTATTTTGCAGGCCCATGTATGGTCACGTGATACATGTATGTTCAAAATTGATGCTGCAACATAGCAGTCGAGGTTATTGGCAAAAGTTTTATTCCACTTGGCAGGATCAACTTAAACAGATAAGTCTTAATATTGCGTTCCATTTAATAGTCGTCGGATAATACCCCAAGTGACGTTATATATATAGAATTATAAATATACACCAGATAGAATGGAAAGTGCTATCCCTGGATTCTATAGAAGAATGCTTGATAATAGTAGGCAGAATTAATATTTTAATACAGATAATACTATCATACAGGTTAGAGAATTTTTAATTCATACTCTACGGAGATTCGAACCCAGGTCCGCGGGTAAACGGCACCCATCGCCTTGCCTACATGCACCAGCCCATATTCCTTCACGACTAAGCACGCATCACCAAAAAATGATGGCGGTGAATCGGTGTTATATGCACTCGTGCGTAGCAGACACACTCGCATGACGACCTAGTAAATAATTCTCATCTATCTACACAGTCATTCCAGATTCCTATGAAAGAAATCAAGGTATATAGGATTAATTATATAGAATTATAAATATACACCAGACAGAACGGAAAATGCTGTCCCTGGATTCTATAGAAGAATGCTTGATAATAGTAGGCAGAATTAATATTTTAGTACAAATGATACTATCATACAGGGTAGAGAATTTTTAATTCATACTCTACGGAGATTCGAACCCAGGTCCGTGAGTAAACGGCACCCATCGCCTTGCCTGCACGCACCAGCCCATATTCCTTCACGACGGGGTCCGTAGAGTACGAATTAAAAATTCTTTAACCTGTATAACTGAAAAATTTAATTGCTGCTGTATAACCGAAAAATTTAATTGCTGCTGTATAACCGAAAAATTTAATTGCTGCTTTTGGTAAATCGGGAATTTATCCATTCTCCAATTAAAAAAATTTTGGATTCACAGTTAGCACCATCAACTATTTACCATGTGGAGAATGATGCCAGTCATGGAGAAGGAAAAAAACCAGAAACCTCTCAAGCAGCAACTCAGGATTATGATAAAGATGTTGTTATGAATGCCAAAACATCAAAGAAAGATGAAGACACATGTGATTTCTTTAAGAAGAGAAACATTATAAAAATTGTCCAAAACCCCCCCAAAAAAAATTCTTACACCATTCCTTACTGGTAGCCTAGCAAAGAAGAAGAATATCAACATCATGCAACACTCATCAGCTTCAAAACCTGACAAACAAGCACCAAATGTACTAGACAAATCCACAAATTTCAGTGTCAGGAAATCATCTTTCTCATCTGTAAAGTCAGCAAGTACAGAATTAATTAGTGTCAGAATAGTGCCTACATTTTCAAAGAAATCTTGTACTGCAGCTTCCCAAATTTTTAAAACGTCACCTATGATTACAATCCCTTCTTCTCCTCAGCCTGGTCCCTCTGCATATTGTGTAGACGATGATGATGAGAATAATTTTGAGGACAGTGAAGGCAGCTTATCTATATCTGAGGATGAATCTTCAAACAGCTGTGTATGTCACAAACATCAGCCATCAGCAATTAGGGGTTGTGTTAATCTTGTGATTATTAAATGGGCACAGCGTGATAATTGCCAACATTGGACACACCTTTCATTTTGTTGTGCAACATCAGTTGTTAGGCGACATAGCTCATTTCTTTGCCCACACTGCATTTAAAATTCATAGAAAGTTAACTTTTTGAAAGAATTTATTGTGTTTTTATTCATGGATTTCAAGTTTAATTATATTTGTGTATTCCATTTAATCATTGGATCCTTTTCTTTATGTGGAAATATTAAGCCAATGCAAGCGTGGACATTCATTATTATAGGTAAGTTCAAATTTACGTTTATTATAATGCGCGCGTGCTACCATACCTAAGTTATGTAAATACCATGATAATATAGAGTTGTTCCCCAATGGTACTTGAATCTGGGTCATCCACTATATTTGAGTTTATGTACATTTACGGGCTTCGATTGACAGAATTTTTATAGGAATAGATAGAGGGCAAGTCACAGAAACTTCACAAAATGTAACCATGCAATAACAACAAAACAGTTTTAATATGTACCGATAACAACATTATGTGCCACAATATTACAGTGTTCCGGGCTATTACCGAATAAGAGGCATAGTAATTTACCAGATAAATATTGTGTCCTGCTGGGTCTTAGACGATGACAAGAGAAGACATTCGAATTTAACCAAATAGAGTGCATATTCAGGAGTATAATATATGAACGGATTGTATTTAGAAGCAATAATTGATAGGCTGAGTTCAAATCATAGCTTTGACCTCGAGTTCCAACTTCAAGTTCAACCACAGGGGTTCATTACAAAGAAAATTAGGAGTCTAACCTGTAACAATATATAACATTGTTACAGGTTAGACTCCTAATTTTCTTTGTAACAAACCCCTGTGACTTCAACTGGCTCATGTCGCTTTAATAACTTGAATAGTGGAGAACTCGCCTTGGGATGACTCGTCCCATGGAGAACTGGGCCCTTGGAGAAATCATCCCAGGTGTCAGGAGAAGTCACCCCAAAGATCATAGATACTAATTTGGGGATGTTGCCCTGTGATGGTTACCGCTGTATATAATCGCTTCTTGAATTGTTCAGTTACCGAGTAACTGAGATTGTACTTCATGGTGATTAACATTTATAATTATTATTCTGCAAAAACAAGAGTGAACTGAGTCATCGATACTCGATATATTGCGATGGTGGGTGGAAATTTAATGTGTAATTTCCTTGAAGTATTTCTTTAATATATGATCTGTTTCATTTAGGACTTAACCACTCTTAAATTCAGATTTCCCCCTAGTCCTACAACGTAAGACACATCACCCGATATTTTTGTTCTGGGGGGGTGATGGGTCTTACTGCCTAACTAACGGTGGTGTGGAGCATGTTTTGATGTAGACTAACAGTGTAACAAAAGTCAAGTTTTCACAACTGGCAATCAATAACGACGTTTTTCTACAAAGTAAAGTCATAATGTTTTTGTCAGACTTTACTTACCCTGATGTCTTTTCTCTAATAAATTAAAATTCTCACGAAAGAAATGGACCTGTTTTCAAGTTTTGTTGGCCTACATTTCAATTGGCTGGAAAGCGATGAAAGCCGGGAATGCCGAAATTGGGATAAGTTGAAATATTATTCTTTAATGAAATGAATAAAAATATATTTTGCCTATTGGAACTGTAGGCAATGTTTCATTTCGTTCAAGAAACATATCCTCCACATGAACCTACTTCAACATACTTCAGCATACCTCGACTACTGTCGCATTGCAACAAATTCAAATGTATGTCAACAGAACATGAAAGTGTGTCCATTTGCTAGTGTCATATTTTGATTCCACCAAGATAAAGGCAGCACAGTAAGTATATTAATTACACATAAATTAGTGAAAGAGTGTTGATATAGGCTGCCAAATGTGTGCGATATTCCTGAAACTTTGACTACTCATTTCGATGTCAACCGACATCAGAACACTCTATACAAGGCCGTTACTTGGATTGTAAGACATAGCACTAAAACAAAAACAACATGTGCTGTGTCTTACATTGTGGGACTAGTATCCCCCTACCTGTTCATTTCTATAGCAAGTGTTTTCTTAGGCCCTGTGTAGACTGGACCATTATTCCTGGTCATTGCAGAATCGCTTTTTGCTGTTGTTGATTCTGTTTATAGTACAAGTCACAAGGATCATGTAGGCTTTTGACACCGACTATTTCAGTAATGGGTGTCATTTTTTTATCATTTGATTCTACATACCTTTAAGTGGCAGGTATTCACTTCATTTGGATTCTTATAGATCCATATTCCTTTGGAAGATCATTATTTAGATGCCCCGAGAGGTGCTAATGGCAAAATCAATATTAAAGTACGTAGACATTTGGACAGAATGAATCTAAAGATATGATCCAGTACAATCAAGATTGAATGTCGTGCACTGTGATGTCACAATGAAAGATGCGCATATTGATAAACAAATTCATACTATCCTCAACTGTGACAGTTCCACTGGATGTGCTCTAATTTTGACCCAAGTTTAGTACATGTCCACCATTGTAAAGTCCATAGCAATAGATAATTTTTGTCTGGAAGTTTCATGGAGACAGTTAAGGTGCAGAGCATTCAGTAATCAGGATTGAATAGACTTTGGTTAAATAAAATTGGTGTTAAATTTTAAAAGAACAATATATATATAATTGAAAATGAGTAAATGCGCATACATGACCCATGTGACTTGTACTATAGTAAGGTCACCATTGTGTGGTGTTATATGATTATATCAGACTTGTTTGTTTGAAAGTTACCAAAAGCAAGATGATATAATAATCTTTTTGGTATCCTAGATAGTAAAAACTTAAGTGCGGCCTAATTTATTTCATCATATATCCGATTATTTTAAAGTTTCCTAATTTACCTTATAGCTTTGTCTCCATCCCAAAAAAAACGTTGTAACTATTTTATTATTTATTTTAAATGAACCCAATTATTTTCATTGGAATTTAATATTTGCCTTGTATTTTTAGTAATATCAAAATTATATCCCCAAATGCTCTTTTTAATAGAAACAAACCTGGGTTAGAATAACTTAAATACATTGGGATTATCTAAAGGCTTCACTCCGTCTGTTTGTCTACTAACTTCAGTGATGTACATCAGCACCCCCACCCCCTCAATCAGCTATGTAAGATGCTTTTTGAGGTTTAAAAAAGCCAGCACTTTAGTGTTTATTTCTACATGCAATGTTACCTACATCTTAAGCTCCTCCTTTTGGAGCTTATGCAATTGGTACATGAAGCAAATTGTTGATAACTATACCAGTATTTATTGACAATTTCATCTTCTTTTAGAATTGATATTATGAATGATAACTGATTGATTTCTTTGTTAAGGTATAAATTTGACAGTGGAAATCAATATACAAGAAAGCTCTCTCTTCTCTAGAGAAGCACTCTCACTCTATCTCTCTCTCTCTTCAGTCAGCCTGGAGTGAATTCTCCAACCACCCTGGGGCAGCTTCTCCAGATAAGTTGGGTTGAGTTCACCATAGGGCGAGTTTTCCCAAGTTTTCTCCATGGGTGAGTTCTCCATTTGCCAAATACATGCCACGTGACATAAGATGCAATATTAATATTTGCATCTGTAATATATTTCATTTCTTTCAAACACATATTATCTGCATTAACACACTTACAAGTAATAATGACAATAATTATCCAAAAAAATAACTGTTTTTTTTTTTCTTTTTTGTTTTGAAACTTTCAATAAAATTATGATACTTATAGCTTAGGTGAATTGTTTATTGATTTTTTTATGTTATAACAAAGATCTTTTCCTCTTACATTAAAATATTTAAATGAAAGATTTCATTCTGTATAGTTTTTAATTAGATTAATTATTCCTAAACTATTTGCATACCCGCCCATATGAAGAGATGTCAAAATTTTTGGAAATATCTACTGGGTACCTGTCAGTCCTAATGGTCAGTTACCTGGGTATCCGATCAAAGGAAAATTGTATTAAATCTGAACCTGAACTGCTTTGTTGTAGGTTCACATGTGCTAACCCCCTAGAAAGGTATAAGCATAATTATTACTAATATAGGTGGCAAAAGAGCATAATCTGAGCATAAAAAGAGCAATATACACCACTCCCTTGATAACTTGCTCACCACGGGTCCAAAAACATAGACCACACTATAAGCAAGGGTGTAATTTAGCAAGGGACCTCCATAACAATATGAAATGATGCCATCCTTGCTTGACATCGAGAAAACCGTTAAGGGGGTGGGGCCAACTGGTCTGTTTAATGGCTGAATACTCATCTAAAATCACATTGGGAATAACTGTCAATAAAGCGCTATTCTAAGTTATTCACTTTTATGTAAAAATTACCTTTATTTTCAAGATGACCAACCGCTGAGAGATCGATGACATAATTCCAACTGGTTTCAGCAATTGTCACATGTACACGAAAACATTGTTACATTACTGTTTTATGTTGTTGTTTAGTAGTCTGGTTCCCTTAACCATATATTCCTTGCTGTACTCTCTACTATAGTGGAATGCAATGCAGCACTAAGCAGGGAACCAGACTATTTTATATGTTCAAATTCACAATCAAACAAGATTCCTTTTACATAAAAAAAACAACAGAATATTTAGCTGTTATCTTCGACAATCACTTATTTTATCGTTCTATTAGTAAAATATTGATGCCATGATTTTGTTGCAAGTAATAGTGAAACTTCTTCTCATCCATGAGGAAATCTCAGAATGCCAATTCAATAATTACAAATTAATTACAAACTCTGAAACTAGCTTCTCATTAATAAAACATATCTGTAAAACAATTTGATGTTATCAAGTATTCACTTGGTTGTCTTGCTATCTGAGGTCACATTTGTGAATGAGTATGCTAATTTAAGGTAGTTTGATTAGATTACTTTCACCCCCAAAAATTGTAACAGTGTTCAATTGATCATTTGAAATGAGTGGACCGGGACAACTATTTCTTAACAGGTTGGATTTGCATACCTTTGAATTTTTCATTTATTCCACCCCATTTACTTGATACAAATGTCTAATTAACATGGTAATGCAAAGAGGTCAGCTGAAAATTTAGTGCAACAATACAGCAAATATTTATGCAAATTAGGTATCAAAACCCCATCAGGATTTAATTAGGTTCTCACAGAAATGCTCATGGACTGTTATGGTAGATTAACATAATTCACATTTGAATACAACAGGGCACGTAATGTTTATGATTATTCCACTTAAACCGAACTAACAGATGTAACTAAAACATGCATTTTGCATAAAATAAACTTATTTAATTGGTATTTGTTTATTATTGTGCTGCCTCAAGTAATCATTAGTGACATTTTCATTATCAAAATTTCATTGCATATGGTTATTTACAGTGTACCAAGAATATTGTTTGAAAAGAAATTTTAACAAAATACGTGCCATTGTAATAAAATTTGATAATTTGATAATGTTGATTTAAATTTCTAGGTCATATCAACTGTTTTCGACGATAAACCAAGCAATATATCGTGGTTTCAATTACCAATTTTGATCACGATTTACTTCATGTTCAACAAATAGGGGTCAGATTTTTGGTACTTTCTAGTAAAAAATATGAGATCCACAACTGACTCTGTGTTATAAGTGGGTTCACGAGTTATCAGGGAGTGAGTTATCAAGGGAGTGGTGTATGTGTATGTGTGTGTGTATATATATTACTAGCCATAATTACAGAAAACTGGATGAAAAATGTACATTTATTTTTGCTACTTACCTGGATCTGCAGTTAAAAGTTTTATTGTTGTTGTTGTTGCTGTAGTGTTTAATGCCATTTTTCAGCACAGGATAGGCTGTACAGGGTGGCCAGTATAAGTGGTGGAGGAAGAACCCAGGAAAACCCCAGAAAGAACCATTGACCCATGAGAAACTACTGGCAAGCTTTCTCACATACTCACATTGGATGAATCCAAGACTTGAACCCACGCAGAGAGAGGTGAGATGGCAGTGATCCATAATGGTGAGCGCTTTAGACCACTCGGCCATTCAGGGCCCCAAAAGTTTTGTCACAAATTGGCTAAATTAATGTGGATTAGTATTTAGTACAATAGTAGAGACACAAAAGAAATTGATAAATTATTTATACATAATACTCACTTTAACTAGTCTACATAGTACATGTCTATAGTAACTTTCATGAATAGTCATAAAGTCCACAAATGATGATTGTTGTCGCTGTTGACGAAAGGTAATGTCATCTGAATCTCAAAACAAGTGCATTTAGGTTGCAAGAAAAATGGAACACAATCTGAAATATCAGCATTGATTCTTAAATAGGTCACAGAAGAAAGGAGAGAAGTGTCCTCCCTTGTATTATTATATAGTACATATATAACAAGTAAATTGTAAGGAACCATACGAGCCCCTTTGATGATGAATAAATGACCACATGACACAAGCTTCAAACTGTAATCATTATTCTGTGGCTCGATCTGAACTTGGAAATCTTATTTTTTTTAATGGTTACCCGGTTGTACATTATATTACCTGGGTTATTATCAAAGGGGTCCCCAACCCTGTCAAATTATTGGTATTTCAATGCAAACGGATGCTTCTGTTGTAAACAAGCAGACTGCTCGCTGTCCATTTCTTATTTCTAGAATTATAGTCTATTTCAGCAAAAATTGTCTATATCCAATACTTGAATTTTCTAGTTTCAATATTTCTAAAACAAATTGAACAAATAAATAGGAAGAACTCTTGTGTACATGTGTTCAAAGAGATGTAAATCCAAAATTTATGGAATTATTCAGATTTCAAAGAGGATGAACTACACGACGTACGTTGCTTGTGAACATAGACTGACCTGACGAAATATGGCTACCATGTTGCTAGAGATTCAAAATGCCAACAAGTTGACAGTGTTTGGGACCCTCTAGCAACAATCAGGTTAGAAATTATAAATCAATGAATGATATGACTAGGTTTTGTGCATTTTTTTATATCCTTGATGCCTTCTATTTTTGAAATTAAAAGGGAGGTACAAACAAATGGGATGGTGCGAGAATAATATAACATGGTATAAAAAGTGTATGTTATAGTAACCAAGTTTTGCATTGCCTTTGCTTTCATAACAATATCTGTCTTGGGTTTCCTCAAATAAAAAGATAAAGAAAACCAACACTACCAGAAGTCCTGACTTAAACAGCAACACTCACTCCAGAGCAACAAACTTGTTGCAAATATGGCATTAGTTAAACATTTTGTTTTCTATTATTTTAATTGTGGTACATATTTATATTTTATTTCGTCAGATATTTCTTAATCAGCACTACAATCACTATCAAAAGCAGGTATTGATCCAGTTGATGACATAATGATTTTGAAATAGGCATGGGTCACAAATCAAAGACTCGCGCAAAGTTAAGACAGTCGATGATACCGTGCAGATGTACACAAAACATTGCAGGAACTAAACAGTAAACAGGTGACATTACGTAAGAAATCCACTCTCAAACTTCTAATACAGTTTTTCAGCCAACTAGTTTGAGCATAACGTAAAAAGATTTGTTTTGAGTGAATAACAGAAAAAGATCATCGATTGGATTTGTCACCCATTATATTTACTCAGTATTTATTTTAAAATGTCTATTTCTGGAGGAGATAAAGGACTATAACACTGAGCAAGTTTTAACAACAGTGACCTGCAAATATTGAATTAAAAGTGATCATTTGCAACATTTAGTATATTTCGCAGATCAGGTATGTGGCAGCCATACAGTTAGCTTTACGTAAATTATACACTTGGTGGCCAGTTCAATAGACTTTCTAAATGAGGTGTGAATTGGCTTTTCCAATTAATGTGCACAGGAGCTTTGTGAATAGCCTTGGTAAATAAATATAAATATATAGTATAACAATATTAGTTCTACATTCCTTGCTCAACCTATCCAGATATCAGTCATGGCATCAATATTGTGGCTATACATTGATTTAACTATAAGATGGACAATGTATGTATCTCTTTTCTCAATTAATGATCAAGATGTTCATGTGTTACAATTTGTTTTTATTTAGCTGAACACTGGCAGTTTGTTTTGGGAGAATATCCCCTGGGCTGACAGTGTTCACCATTTTGCTGAATTTGCAAGTGGATTTAAAGCTGTCATGGCAGGTTAGTGAAAAACCTATCAACAATAATTTTATTTTAATGGTGTTGGATCTCACTTTATTATTTGTTTTGTTTCCTTTTCTTATTCTTATTTAAAAACATTGAATATACCATATTTACTGTATATATTGGGATATCATATTTGTTAGGACAGCTTAAATTAGTTTTTAAAATACTGTTTTGGTGAACTGTATGTTTTTAAGAATTTTAGGTTGTGGAACACCTTTTAAATCATTCGAAAATTACATGTCAGAAAATGCACTCAAAATTTAATTTTAAAAAAGTACTAAAGTGTGTACTTGAGAGAAAACACTTTAATCCACTGCAGCATCTTCTCATCAACCGAACCCTTCTCCTGCACACACACGATCCATTCTTTTGGTGCATGAATATTTTTTAGCTTCCTCATACTGTTAACAATTGATATTGGAGACAACTCCTCTCCTGAAGCGGAAACTGCAAAGACTAAAGTAAGACATTTTATCTGTACAATTCTGGCAAATTTTCACGCTTTTAACCATCTTCTTATCAACAGTCCATCCAGGAATGAGATCAAAGTATACTAGAGTGTCATCCATGTTCATGATTATATTGTCAGCGAAATCATCTTCTCTTCTGGCCTTCTCAAAATCATCGAATAATCTCATTTTTATTTTCTCCTTAAAATCTTGTGGGAAATGCTGGGTCATTGATTGCATGAAGCACTAGATTTTGTCACTTAAAAACTGTTTCATTGTTTCAGTTTATTTTCAGAATTGACGTGAATAACAGTAAAAAGAACCAAAGTTGATTTTTCTATGTTGGGTGACTTGATATTTTTTTTTTTTAAATCGGCAGACTTAAAAGAATACAAAGGTGTCTTCTGAGGTCAGGCTTGCTTTGTTATAAAATAACCATTGTATCTGATATCATTTAGGTAAGTTCAAATAATGAGTTTATTGCATCTCTTCCAGTTGTGTTTATTCACTGCCCTGGTTTCTACTTGATTGCAATTTGTAATAACTTACAAATGGTCATTGATGTTTGCAGTGTAAATAGTATACACAGCAATAACTTCCTTTAATAATACCTTTTGTAAGCCATGCTAGTGAAAGATTGTCATTTGCACTCAAAGTGAATGTATTTTCAAATGATTAGTTTTGGAAATACAGTTAGTTAACCTGGATATATTACAATCTTGATTAGTTTACACCTTACACAGTGTCATGCATGAATGGCAGGTAACTCAAGCAATCAGTTGATATTTTCCCCTCTCTCTTTCTCTTGCTCTTTCATTTCAAATTTTGTTGGATCCAGTTTTCGGTCTGATAACATGTTCATACCTTGGAGTTCAACCAAACACAATTCATTTCTCTTTATTCACATCAATGAACAATGTGTCGTGTGTTATCTGACATTAGCAATACATACTGCAGTATGCATAAGTGACGTATACGGAGCTTGTGGATAAATGTTTTTTCTTTAATAAATTGCTCATGATGATCAAAGAGGAATAGATGATAACAATATAAAGTTATTTTCTTTCATTTTATTATCAAATAAGCATTTTGTTTATCTAGGTTATTGCAACATGCAGTGGCAGTAGGGGGATGCACATTCAACACAAATTTTTTTTCATTTCTTAAGTCTTGGGACAGTTGACCTAGGTTAAAAGATGTTTCACCATAAGTTCAGGGACATTTTCCGCCGGGGCCCCGAGTGGCCGAATGGTCTAAAGCGCTTTCCGTTACGGATCATTGCCATCTCACCTCTGTCTGCGTGGGTTCGAGTCTAGGATTCGGCGAATGTGGATATGTGAGAAAGCTTGCCGGTAGCTTCTCGTGGGTCGGTGGTTCTTTCCGGCGATTTCCCGGTTTCTTCCTCCACCATTAATACTGGCCGCCATGTATAGCCTATCGTGTGCTGAAAAATGGCGTTAAGCCCCACAACAACAACAACAACAACAACAACATTTTCCGCCACCACTTGACACCCAACACAGTTATGTAATTGAGTCAGAACTGAACTGATCGCGAGTTAAATTTATCAAGGTCTAACCAGAATATTATGAGGTTGCAGTATGGATCATATGGGTGCTTGCCATTGACATATTGGTTGAGACAATCCAAACACTCAATTGATTAGATTCATCTAGTAGAGTGTTTTTTTCTTCACAGACAACTCAGTATCCGTATCTTTCCTGACAGGGAAGGTATGAAAACCAGTCTAGCATCACAAGAGGCCAACATGGTGGCAGCAAAGTGTAGCCACTTAGCAGATGGCCTAGCAAACTTAAATCAAGTCGTATCTGAATGAAATCGATGTGAAAATTGTCTATTTTCTCAGACATTGCTAGCATTAAAATCGTTATGTCTTTAATTTGCTGAAAGACAAAATAAAACTACGGCATGCAGTTTTCATTGCTATATAGTCACTCAAGTACACGAGTCTCACAACTGACATTTTCAAATGTTGTAAAAAAAAAAAAAAATATTAAATGAAAGTCATATACTGGTTGTAAAAAATACAAAAACATAAGAAACAAAAGATTCTATATTTATTCAGAGAACAACTTCCAGAAATAAATATGTTGAGAATTATATGTTCTTTCTGGTTTTTACAAAAGGTATCTGTCTTTCATTTAATATAATTGAACTTTTGTACAATAACATTAAAAAGGAGTTTGTTGTTGATACCACATGACTATTGAACTTGATATCGTCGTTGGAGATTTGTGAAGTCATCTGACTAGTAACACAAATGGTGAGTACCAGGTCAGGTTTCATCTGTGGTGTAGTTTCGTCTAGTCTGTCAGTGGATTAAAGACATAATGATTATAATACTTGCCATTTTTGAGAAAATTTATCATTTTCCTATCGATTTCATGCAGGTATGAGTCGATATAACATAGTTTTAATTTGCTAGGCCCGTTGGTAAATGACTACCATATGCTGTTACCACACAGTGGCGGCAAATTCCAAATTTTCAATATGCAGTTGCTCTGACCTCACACCCAAACCTAAAAATCCAAATGTGAAAAATGGGAATGGTATATTCATAGGAAACCTGGACTGCTATTCATTTTGAGCCAAATTTGTTGTCCAAAATGTCGAATCTCTGGGCTGAACTTTTGGTGCAAAACTATTACACAGTGACATGTAGCTTGAAGCATTGGTTTCAGATCTTAAAGAGACCACAGGACAAATGGGAAATTGTCGTCCCTTTTATTATATATTCAAAAACGATACAACCCCCTGTATCAGTACAGGTTTGGGGGCTGGTTTATCAATTACAAGAAGACAATTTGATTTTAAGAAAATGGGAAATCACAAGTATCCAGTTTTCTACCAAACCACTTTATCGACTTTCATGAACGATATATCTATCTATCAGGCCCCAAGAGTCACATATTGCAGCGAAAACAGCATCCAAATCGCACCAAAACTGCCCTGTACGTTCGTTAAGTTATTACCAAAAAACCCTAACCCCAACCCTTACATATGATAAACCTATGGGAAATCACAAAAATCCAATTTTCTCCCAAACCACTTGACCGATTTTCATGAACGAAATACCTATCTACTGGGCTTCATGATACATGTATTGCAGTGAAAGCGACATCTAAATCACACTATCCGTTCGTGCGTTATTACCAGAAAACCCTAACCATAACCCTAACATATATATGATAAACCTATGGGAAATCACAAATATCCAGTTTTCAACCTAAACTATTTTGCCAACTGTTATGATAAAGATATCTGTCTATAGGTCTCCAAGAGCAATGTATTTCAGTGAAAACGGCATCCAAATCGCACTAAAATCATCCTGTCCATTCATATGTTATTACCAGAAAACTGTAACCCTAAACCAGGGGTGCACAACCTTTCTCAGCCAAGGGCCAGATTACATTTTCTAAGACCACTCAAGGACCACAAACACTATTTCTAAGACCACTCGAGGGCCGCAAACACTAATTTCTTTAATATAATTACTGTTCACGGGTCAGATTTCTGTGTTGTTTTAATTTGCCCTGATGGCCGAACAGAACTCGTTTGTGGGCTGGATCTGGCCCGCGGGCTGGGAGTTGTGCACCCCTGCCCTAAACCCACGACAAACATATGGGAAATCACAGAATCAAGTTTTCTCCCAAACCACTTGACCAATTTTGATGAACGAAATATCTATCAGGCTCCACCAGATACATATTGCAGTGAAAACAGCATCAAAATTGCCCTGTACTTTTGTACGTTATTACCAGAAAACCATAACCCTAACCCTAACCTGTGATAAACCTATGGGAAATCACTAGAATCTAATTTTCTCCCAAACCACTTGACTGATTTTCATGAACGAAAGCTCTTTATTTGGTTCCATGACACATGTATTGTAGTGAAAAAAAATTGCACTAACCTTTTGTACGTTACTACCAGAAAACGAAAACCCTAACCCTAAGTCACAAGAATAAAATTTTCTCCCAAATGCCTTGACCAATTTTCACCAACAAGGTATCGTCGGATTCGTCTCCTCAAGACGCATCTCTACATTGTAATTTCCATACTTGTTTATTCCAGTCTCTCATTTTTACCTCAGTACATATTGCCAAAAACTATAAAAGGTGCAAAATGCTTCTTCTTAATTTGTCAATGAATTCCTATCAGTGAGTACTCATCATCTATGCTTGGTACCCTTCACAGGCTTCTGGTTACTTCCAAATACAAAGTATCTTCTCTGTTTTACAACTCTTTCCATACATCAAACCCTAAATACATTGTTGGGTTCATAGTGCATACACTCTTTCCAGGCGCTTGCACTCATCTCCTGATATTCATACCATCATTTCTTCAAATCATAGATTAAAATA
>JAECUM010016890.1:0-44001 GCA_016617855.1 Megalonaias nervosa
CGGCCATTCGGGGCCCCCCACAATTATTGTTAGAGGTTTTCTAATCTTAACTTGAAATTGTTATTTATTCATTATTTGAGGGGCTTGACCCCTCAGTTTCATTTTCCATTTTGGAATTTTCGTCTTCCGTCTCAGTAATTTGTTCTGTTTGTTCATCGTTTTCTTTCAAATTGTCATTATGTATCCATTTCTGTTTCATGTCCGTTTTCCTCGTCATTGTCATTGTCATTTTCGTTATAAATAAAATGATATGTTTCTCTTATTTGTGGACTGCCTTTGTCTATCATTTTTTCCAAAACGTTTAAGGTCCAAAACAGAAAAAGTTCCAAAAAAACCCCAATTTTTAATCTATTAGTATATTGGTTTCCCTCCACCATGGAGTCCTCAGTATTCCCCATTTTATTTGTTTGTATGTCCATGTCCTACCCATGGACTTTTCGGAGGCTCCTTCACAGGCCTGCCCACTTCGCGTAGCGCCATGTGGTATAGCCCCGTGACGTTATTGTCTCCTACTTTATCCATGTGTAGGTTCCCTGTCCCTTGTTTCCCGAAGTTAAATAGAAAAAAGATATTTGTTATTTTTTGTTAGATTCAATAAAAATTATAGGATTCCATTTCTACAATGTTGATTAATTCTTTGAAACTCCAAAGAAATAAAACTATCTATGAGTCCTCAAAAATTTGTATTCACCCACTCCTGAGGGGAGCGAGAGATGAGACCGGGGCTTCAGCCCGCGCTCAGGCAGGTACTTGCCCTTAATGGGCCGTAAACCGAATTCCCTCTCTCATCCCCACCCCTCCTTTGTGGATGTAAAAATTCTTAAATTTACCAAATTCTTATGTGACAGGTTATTTGCGTATCACAATCACCTGTCCGCAATTGATCATTGTATTTACTATAAAATTAATTATTTCCATTAAATTTTTCTTATCAAATTTCCCATCTATAAAAAGCAATCTATTTCTTTGGAATTTCTCTTTGTTAGTTATTAACGATATTATATTTTCCCTATCTTTTTCCCTATTTTTACATTCTATTATAACATGTTTTTTTGTAAAATTACTCATTTTACACAAAGGGCATTTAGGGATTATTTTTATCATCCCTTTTCTTTTAGCCACTTCACCCGTGAGCCAAACATTGTGAAGGTATTTAAACATTAAACTCTGAAGTTTTAGTGATTTAATATTCGTCCAGTTGTTCCATGTCGTGTCCCATTCCACCCCCCCCAATTTTCTGATTCAACTTTGCACCTTTTATTTTTTGTGTATTCTTCTCTTAAAAATTTATACGTTTCTTTTTTGTCGATACTCCATATTTCTTTTCTATCTCTATATTTATAAATTAAATCTCTAATGTTTTTAAATTTTTTAGCAACCATTAAGTTTTTGAAAGTGAATTGTTCCTATAAATGTCTTCCCTATTCCTAATTATAAACCCAAACCAACAGATGTATAGTGCCTCCCACGGCGCACTTGGAACTGCTTTTAATTGTTTTAAACGATTTATTATATTCGCTTCCTATATTATTTTTGGGTTAGGTAACGCTAAACCCTCCACCCCCTTTTGTTTGCTCTATATAAAGTCTCTTTTTCAATATAATGTAATTTATTTCCCCATATATATTTTATTATTTCATTGTCTATATTTCCTAACTTTTTATTTTTTATATCAATTGATTTTAGAATAAAATTCATATTGGAATAAAAGTATGTTTTTGCAACATGTGCTCGCTCCATGATGCATAATGGCGTTTGCGCCCAGATTTCCATATTTCCTTTCAGTTTTTCACGTATACATTTAAGGTTTTCTAATTCATCAATTTTCCCAAAATGTATTCCCAGTGCCTTTACTCTTTTTTTTATTGGGGGGGGGGGGAAGCCCGAGGTGATTCCCCCTCCAGTTTCCTATTTTTAATATCTCTGTTTTTTCATGATTTAATTTTGACCCTGAAGCTTTACCAAATTTTTCATATTCCTTTTCAAGATGTTTAAAGGAATTTGGGTCTTTTATGAAGTTTGTACAATCATCTGCATGTTAGAGCATTTTAAATTCTTCTTTCAAATTTGGGATTTTAATTCCCTCAATCATTTTATTTTCTCTTATTTTTATATTTAGTATTTCGATCGCTATTACATATAATAGCATTGATAGTGGACAGCCCTGTCTCACTGATCTCTGTATTTCAAATTTTTCCGTAGTCGCTCCATTTACCTGTACTCGAGCAGTTATATTTCTGTACAGGATTTCGGTCCATTTTCGGAAATTTTCTCCAAAACCAAATTTTTC
Source organism: Megalonaias nervosa (assembly GCA_016617855.1). Lineage (NCBI taxonomy): Eukaryota > Metazoa > Mollusca > Bivalvia > Unionida > Unionidae > Megalonaias > Megalonaias nervosa. The sequence continues at coordinate 2,291 of JAECUM010016890.1, forward strand.
CAGTACACTTTGTACATAGCAGTGTTCGATTCTGTCAAAAGCTTTTTCCTGGTCAAGAAGCACAATAGCGCCCCGATTCTTTTATAAATTCGATTACTGTTTTTATATTTAAAATATTACTTTGTATATCACTCCCTTTTGAACCACAAGTCTGATTTTTATTTATTATACTTCCCATACACGCTTTTACCCTATTTGCTAAAATTTTACTTAAAATTTTGTAGTCTATATTAAGGAGGGAGATGGGCCTCCAGTTTTTGAAGTCCTGTCTGTCCCCTTTACCTTTATATATGATTGAAATTAATCCTTATCTCATTGTATTTGTCATTTTGTCGTTTCTTAAAAAAATATTATTATATAATGACTCCATGATTGGCGCTAACTCACGCTGGAATTTTTTTTTATAGAATTCCACCGTGAGTCCATCTCGTCCTGGTGATTTCCCTTTGGCCAGGGAATTTATTGTTTTTATTATTTCGTCTGTAGAGATAAATTCGTCACATAAGTCCTTATGTTCTGATGTAATTTTCTCACATTTAGCATCTTTTAGATATTCTTCTATTTCTTCCTTATTTATTTTTTGTGTTTTATATAAATCACTGTAATATTCTTTTACTGTATTCATTATGTCGTCTTTATCCGTTATTTGCTTGTTATTTTTTGTTATTAAAGTCTGTATGTGTTTCTCCCCCTCCCTTTTCTTAATTCTTCCCTTTTATACAATCCCCTAGCTTTTTTACATAGTTCTGAAAATTTCCCCGCTCTAATTTCCTTTCCTCAATTTTCTTCATCTAATATTCTTTGTAATCTATTTTTTAAATTTGTTTCTACCTCCTTTAAATTTTCTTTTTTCAGTTCTCTAATTATTTCCTCTTTATCTTTTTTTAATTTTCACTTCTTCTTTTTGAAAATTGTATTGCTTTTTCTTTCATTTTTCTTTTTAGCCCATCCCATTTATTAATTATATCTTCATTTTCCAAAAGGTTTACTTTATTAATTAGATTTTTTATTTCATTGTTAAATTCTTCGTCCCCCATTATTTTATTATTTAATTTCCAGTTCCCCTTTTCCCATTTTATCCTATTTTTTAATTCAATTTTTATTTCAATTAATTTGTGGTCCGATATCTTTATGGTTGTTATATTTGCTTCTTTATAAATCCCTTTCTCATAGTTTGTCCCATAAAATTTATCCAATCTACTTGCTAGTCCTTTTTTATATTCGTAAGTGTATTCTGTCCTTATTAGATTTAATTTCCTATATATGTCATTTAAATTATGTTTTTTTTAGTAAGTTTGACATTTCCTGTCTAAAAGTTAAGTCGTTTGATGTTAAATTCCCTATTATATCTACATTATCTCCTACCCAGTTAAAGTCTCCCCCATTACTAAATCTTTCATCGAGTATTCACTTAAATGTTTATTTAAATTTTCAATAAAATCTTGCTTTCTATATATGTTTGCTGGAAAATATACATTGATTACATTACATTTATTTATTTTTATATGTAATAGTCTTCCCGCCAAAATTTGTATTTCATTTATTTTTTTCCCAATTTAAGTCTCTTTTGTTTTTTCATTATCGCAACCCCCCCCCTTTAACATCATCTCCTTTAAAATTATTTAAAATTACTACTGCATTTAGTTTTTCTTCCGTGTAAGCTATTAATTCACTATTAAATCCATTATGAGTCTCTTGTATCAAAATTACATCATAAGAATTTTCTTTACATAATTTGTCTATTTTTTCTTTATTTATACCATTGATATTTATTGATGCTATTTGGAAGTTTTGTCCCTCTATTTCCGTTTTTCTCCCAGGTGGCCACATCTGTCATTTTTTAAAAATTTCCTTATTGTCAAAAATTTATTACATTAAATTTAGTTTAGATATGATCTATTCAATATTTGAGGGGCTCGACCCCTCAGTTTCTTTTTCAACTATTGAAGTATCTTCTTCCGTCTCGTTTATTTGTTCATTTTGTCCGTTCTCTTCATTTAGACTTGTTTTTGATGATTCCATTTCCGTTTCCATTTCTATTTCTAATCCTGTTTCATTTTCCTCGTCATTGTCATTTTCATCAACTTTGTCATTGTTATTGTTATTTCCATTGTCAGTGTCCGTTTCCGTGTCTGTCTTTTGTATTTTGTCCTCATTTTTTCCCTCTACTTCCCCCTCTTTCTTTTTTTTGGGCATGGATTTTTTTCCGACATTTGTCTGATCCTGGATTGTCTCATTTTCTAATGAAGATAGCGAGATCAATCTCATTTTCCTTTTGATCCTTTCTCTCGGCACCGGTGTTGATGTCAAGGGTTGAAACTCCAAGAGATCTACCGGGCCGCTCTCCTCCACCTCACGAGGACTTTCAGGCGTGTCCTCTTCTTCCTCTGTTAGAGGGAAGAATCTGTTACTCTCTAGTAACCTATCTTCATAGGTTTTCCTTTGCACCGGTTGATTCGTCTTGTATGGGCTTAGATATTTGTCCCATATTTTTTGTGATTCTTTATCAGTCTCTTCAATTTTGTCAGTAATGGGTATTGTGTTTTCTTTCTGTGTTTCGTCAATAGGATTGTTTTTTTTTCAGTTGTTTCTTTCCTAGTTTGAGTCACCAAGTCCTCAATCAAATGTTGCATCTCTTCTTGCTCATTTTCGTTTAGGTTAGCCAAATTGCTTGTTACCTTACTTGCATATGTTGCCCTAGTTGCAACAATTGGGCTATTATTGCAGTCTCTAACTAAGTGCCCTAGTTGCCTACATTTTGGGCATGTTCTGTCCTTTTCACACCCCTTGTACCAAGTCCTTAATAGGAATCCCATCACATAAAAATGCGATGGGATTTTCTTGGCATCTTCTTTATTTATTCTTAGTATTCTGACCCCTGTTTTGATGTTTTGGTAGCCCCATACAGTAGCCATCTTGTGGGCACTAACTTGAGTTCTTAGTTTCCCTTCAATTTTATTGACTATCTCGTGCGAGTCCACTTCAAGAGGGAGGCCCAACACGAAAAGTTCTGTGTATTTGGCCTCCACCTCTCGTATTATTGGCGGTGTTTTTGTGACCCTCGCTTTTTGTCCCTTTACTTCAATTACTTCTTTGTCCAAAATCGGTTTCTGGTATTCTTTTGGGTAGATGACAAATTTGTTTATTCCTCCGTTCTGTATTCCATCAATTTTTTCCAACTTTATTCCCTGAATTTTCAATGCTGTGAGAATGTCTGCCTGACGGGGGCAGTTCTGAATCTCACCAAAGTACAACGTCTGACAACCTTCTGGATGGAAGGCTATCAATATTTGTTGGCCTGCGCCACCTTCCACCTTAGTTCTAAAGTATGTGTTTAGTTTAGTACCTAAGGGTTTTGATACTATCCTTTGCTCTACTTGCGCCTGAGCCATTTTGAGATGTATTCACTAGAGTTGAGCTCACAAGAAGTTGAATAGGATTTTGAAATCCTAGGTATCTCATCACTATTTATATTGCACTATTGCTTAGTGCAGAAAAAAATCAATACTATTTGAAAAAACCTATCTATAACAAATTCTCATAGAAAATCAATTACTTTCGTGAAACACCACAAAAGTATAGACTACACAAGAAAACGCAAAATTTACATAAATGCAAATGAAAAAATTTGAAATGTAAGCAAAAACCTTCCAGAAAAATGAAAAGCAAAAAAGCAAAAAATTTCCCGCTGTTAATCGAAACAAAAATGTCTGGAGAAAGCTACTTATCTTGCATTAGCACCTTTACTCCCGCTCGCTTGCTTGGGCGGCTCTGCACAACACGTCTGCACCGCGCGAGAATTTGGATACAGTATATATAGTGCTGATAGGATATTGAAATGGAATCCAAACACTTATGGTAAGTTGATATATTTTATTTTTATTATATTGCGGTGGGTGTAGTGATACAGAACCCACTAAATACACCTATTCATTATCAAATAAAAGTTATAAAGTGAATTTTGGTATTAATGTTTATATTTGTCTTGTATCAAATGTTACTGTTAGTGTATAATCCAGATTATTTATACAATTTTTAAATTAGTATCAAATATTCTAAAGGGCAATTATTAAAAAACACAAATTAATATGGAAGGGGCTGAATACTGAAACATTTGCTTTGCATTATGAAAAACATAATAAAAGAAAAAGAAACATTTACTTTGAAAACTTGAAAGAAATGGCATTGCATATTATAACAGTACACAAAAGTCAGAGGTAAATATGCATTAAATTAAGGTTGTTTATAGGTAATGATCACTTTAGAAGGCTTGTATGCTTTTTTAACATAAACAAAATTGTATAATTATTGATTGAAACAATCCAAAATCAATCCTCACTATTTTCCACACTTGGACATATTCTGCTGGGAGAGTAAAGTAGCCTCAGCATCAAAGTTAAATTCACAAAGGAACATATTACATATTTCCAAGCCAACAGTTAGTAGATCACCAAAACTATTTATCTTTATACATAACCTGAACATTCTTATTGTCAATGGTGACCTCTCGGGATTACAATGTTTCTGTACTAACTTTCCCTATGCTAAGTAATTAATTCTGTAACATAGCTCTCCTTTATCAAGCTTGCATTAGCAATAATTTAGTAAAAATGAAAGTATTCCGTCTTGTTAGATAGTTGTTGCCTCATGTAGTAGAAAAAAATATTTTTTTCCATATTTCCCAGGTAGCACATGCATGATTGGCTTTTAAACTCAAAAGTAGCTGCAACGTGTTCCCCTTGAATCAAATTAGAGTACTGTTCCTTTTTCAAGTAATATGCCAATTTTTTTTTTTTTTTATTTGCATGACATCTGAAACAGCATTTTGGTTGGTCATATTTTCCTTTGAATAATTTTCATGATGGGTTTAAATTTTCCCTGTGCATTTTGTTTGTTGTTCTTATTTTTTTTATAAATTTTAACATAACTTGGGATCTCTGACTAGATGGTATTTAATGTCTGTATCTACATTATTTGAAGAAAACTGCATTGTCTCCCTTCAGTAAATCATTTGTCTATTCATTCAATGATCCAATTACAGAAATGATAGCAATAAGTCAACATTTTTTGGACAGTTTAGTTGACCTTGCAGCTGCATAAGGTTCAGCATGCATTCCACCAGAATTTGATTTGCGTGAAATTGTTGCTTGTCCTAGCACTATGGAATTTATTCCAGTACGATAGGATTGATATGTTGAGTTAGTAGTAGCACCATGATATATAAAGACCTCTGTTGGCAGAATACATTTTCAACAATGTCACTGTTGATTCTGGAAGGAACAATGCTTTGACCTACTTTTGACACACACAACTTTGTTAATGACATGAATCCATGATACATGAAATCAAGATCCTCTCTTGTTTCCAGTGTCATTAAAGTCTTATATCTCTTATTGATAATGTCTGAATTGGTAACTTGTTTCTCCCAGGACTTGAACCAGTCGTATGCTAAAGTAAGTCTCCTTAATCTTTCATCCGTTATATCTTTTACAGCTCGACTGTCACTGAAGAAGGAAACTAAAAAACTTGTATGCTGCAGAATATTAAGTGCTGCTGTTAGTTCCTTCTGTGCTGGCTCAGGCAGACTTTTTTGGTACATAGTCATCAAGTTCAACATGTCCTGGTTTAGAGCTTCAAAAGCAAGTTTGTTTCTCATCTTATGAGCATCATTTGGAAAACCATGCTCATCAGAAAGTTTCTGATGAACTGGGAAAGGGTTTGTGCTGTGGTCCCACTTATAGGCATCTATCCACATCTTCCAGATGATGAAGAAGCCATCTACAGTGAGAAGCCTTTTATGAAAGTCCTCAAAACCACTACTTAGAATACTGTTCCTAATCTTCTTGAGTAAATGGCATGGGTCCATCATGAAGATAATTTCTCTCATTGGATTTCTGTAGTGTTTGGCAACCATCTTTGTCTCCATGGGATTTTCATGCAGAAAGTGCATTTTTAAAAATGCACGGTTATTGCTTGACCCATCCATGCAGCAGTATATTGCCTTAAAACCATATTCATAAAGGGCATAAACACATTTCCAGGTTGTAATAAAAAGATCACTTGGTGATGCCTGTGTATTTGGATAATTGGCAAATGGCCATCTGAAACCAGTTATACCATGAAAAACGTATTGCAACACATGATTGGCCATTTTACTTTCTACTTTACCCATGTTGGCTGCATGCATCATCTTTATCTCTGGACCAGAATCAGTTAGACCAACCAATGAGCTACCAGATTTATAATGAACAATTTGTATGTCTTCTTGAATTGACATTTCATCCAAGATTAAACGCCCAAAAAAGCCCTCTTGTGTCAAATTCTGTCTTTGTGCCTCATTCAACATCCATTCCATCATTTGTGGTATTAATCCAGGGCCCTAACACACTGCATTTTTATATAATGATAGTAACTGCTCAGATGGGTGATGTAACCAACCATTTTTAGTCACATCTCTGTAAGCTGAGGGATTTCTGTTGTACAAAATTATTGCCATACTGATCACTTCCCTTGGCCTTCTCATACCTTTACTATTTTGTAGATTAGAGGCCATGATTGTGAACATATGAGTGTAAGCTGATTTTCAGTCAGATTTGGTGCAATGTTTCTAAAAACTGATATTATATCTTCAAAATGTTTGCATCCAGGCAAAGGATTTTCATTTTCTTTACCCTGATAAACATGTTTGGCATGTTCTGATTGCTTCTGTTTCATTCTTTGATTACTTCGGCTTGTACACATTGCTCTACTGCACCTCTGACATGTATGAGAAACATTGCCTATAGGAACTACTTTATAGCAATTGATATGCCTGGTTACACTTTTTGGTTCAGTATCCTTCTGCACTATGCATATCTCTTTCACATATTTATTATTGAAAAATATAAATGGCTGTTCCTTATTCTTGTCGTGGTATTCATGACATACAGAAATAACTTTGAGACAATGAAACAGAGCATTTATTGAGTTCACACTGAATACCAGCTTTGAACTGATGTAGAACTGAGAAAGGTCAATGAATTTTCCAGCTACAGACAATTGTACAATGCCATCCTTGCTGATACTGATTTCAGTCATCACTGGGTTACCATTAAAAGTCTCCTTTGACCTACAACCAAGCTTGCAAACACTATCAGATTTTTCAAGTGGAAACCATTCTGATGGCTTCATGGTATGCAGTGCTTCAAATGGAATAGGCTGACTTTTACCGCTTGATGAATCTATAGTGTACCATGTATGTTCCTTATCTTCATGCAGTTAACTCTCACACAAGACTTCTTCACATTTGGAAATATTTTCATGATTATGTAAGTCAGCATTGCTGGATTGCACACATCCTTAGAAGCTGGAATATCCTCTGTCAACCTAGAAATAATGTCATCAAGGCTTGTGTTTCTGTTCCCATCAATCATGAGATTCTCAGACAGCCTTAAAATAATGGAAGAATCCTTTAAAAGGTATGGTCTGTTACTCGGAAGGAGGAGATAATGTCATAAGTCATAAAATGTAAGATATATGTATTTATGGGAATATACTATGATAGAACTGAAAGACTGGTTATCTAAGTACACACACACACACTCACACACACACACACACACACACACACACACACACTATATATATATATATATATATATATATATATATATATATATATATATATATATATATATTACAGTTTTTAGTTTAAAATGATATATTTTACTCAAAACTATCAATTTAGGTTTTTCTTTCTGAAGGAGTGGTGATGTAAGTTTCTAATAATTTTACATGATTTAATAAACTCACATCCTCTCTCTCTCTCTCTCTCTCTCTCTCTCTCTCTCTCTCTCTCTCTCTCTCTCTTTATGGAGTGAAAATATATCATATAGGTTGTCTTTGTCTACAATGAGATTTGATGAAGAAATTAATCATTGAAAAAATATAAAGGTTATTATGGCATGAAAATGTAATGACACAGTATCTCTAGAAATATATAAATGTATATAAGTTACAAATTAATACCATTGGCAACACAGTATCGAGCGCCTGTGATTGACAAGGAATGGGGGTGGGGGGATTTTTAACTTCAGTCTACTAGCCAGCACATACCACGTTGAGATTGTAATTTCTGCCATTCCTCTGTATTAACCAGATTTTCTTAAGCTTTATGTCGTGCTAAACGTTTGGGTTTGAGCGATTTCCGTACTAAGAAAAAATATTTTAAATTTCCCTCTTTTCGAGATATCACATTTGGGATGTCTCTCCTTTTATGCAAATATTAAAGTTTAGTGACCTCTATGATACACATAAAATATAGTAAATGAACAGATCATTTGAAAAAATTCTTCGATATAATATTGACTAAATGATTCTGAAAGAAAAATGAACTTAATTGTAATTTTAATTTTGATCGTTCTTATTTATATGTCTTCGTTGTTTATATACATCATGCCCAATAATCGCATTCACTCCGAAGTAGACCGGAAGTTGATCCCTGGAATTATCGTCAATGTGTGGAAGACACGAAGCAACGGATAAACTTTTCGCAAAATTGGCCCTTCAGAATCAGTAAGGTTACTTAAATGGTAATGGATGAAAGGTGTGGAGTGTCTTCTTTACAGTGGTGTACGTTATGAGTGACTGAATGTGCAGATAGTATCGGAAAATTAGATCGAGTCATCGTGGGGTCAGATTGTGACCGGCGAGAGTTAGTTACCTTGTGTTAATTGGTGAATGTATACATTAGTTGACCCCGGAATCAAGTGCCTGTGGCTATTAAGCAAATTTAGAGAATTATTTAATAGAATATGTGTCGGCTGCAAGAAATAAATAATTTTATTTGTGCATGGCTGTACAAGAAGTAAAAAATTGGAACGTATACACTAACACGACATAAAATAGAGAAGTGAAAGGTAGCTACGATGTCGTAGCCTCAACTTGATTTGTTGTGGTTGATGCCATATCATGTAGTGGAGCAAAAAAAAAATCATCACTAAAGTCAGAAAAACAAATAGTGTAGAAATCTACTACATAAGTATAATCATGTTGTGAAAGAAGTTTGGCTTATTATGAATTTATTAAGCCCTTACACGATAAAATAAATTGGCGTGGTTACACTAACCTCACCGTGTCCGCCATGACAGATAACGCAAGACTCTCGCCGTGATCCCTTTTCTAAATAAGGCTTGCCAGACCTTATTTGGATATTTTACGCTATGTTATTAATTGCTGAATGACATAACGCGGGAAGACGGAGAATGGATACTTGCATTAATTGCGGAAATCCAGTGGGTAGCAGGACAAATACATCCTTTTTATCAATCATGTGGCGAAGAATGGCTTCTTGGTGAAATTTCAAAGTCACCGATAAACCATATTTACTTTTAATGCGCAGAATTTCCGACTCAAACCGCCCCATAGTTTTACTACCATCTGTTTACGTTTCCAAATAAGGCCTCAATGTCCTTATATGGCACACAAACAAACAAGGCTGACAACGGAAGTAGTCATTATTTGAACTAATATGGCGGACGATCTAAAAGAAAATATCTGATAAGGAAGGAAAACGAGATTTTACAACTATTTCTACAATGATTTGCAATAATTCCGGTATCAAATAAGAGGACTATTCAACTTATTTCATTATATGCAAGGAATATATTCAAAACTGTTTATATTAGGCTAAAAAAGCGCCGGGTGTGAATAAACCCGGCTTGCTCCATTGACACACATAGGCTCATGTTGGTACCACGTCCACGAGGTAGGAGTAGGGGTACTAATATTAGTACTAAACTGAAAGGGTGTTAGATCACACCAAAGGATGATCGTGCCATACGAGGTTGATAATATAAAGATGTGATGTGATGTGATGTGATTATGATTTTTAACGTAGCTTTAACAATTTTTCAGTCATATCGTTACGATGTCTGCAGTGTGGCAGTTTATAGTGATGTCTAGCACCGGGGCATCATGCCGCAGACATGTAGCATGATGTCCCACCTAGTCACATTATCCTGACACCAGGCCGACCAGTCCTAACACTAACCTCTTAATGCTGAGCGCCAAGCGAGGCAGCTGTTAGTACCATTTTTGTAAGTCTTTGGTATGACTCGACCGGGGATCGAACCCACGACCTCCCGCAACCGAGGCGGACGCTCTAATCACTAGGCCACCGGAGCGGTCGATAATATAAAGAATACAAATCATATGGCGAATATCAATTGCTGACACACGTGATCCCTTGTTGGATCCAGTGGACTTGAAAAGACTGCTATTCGCCATATTTCTGAATGTGTTTACACTTCTCATTAAGCGTCCTTGGCCGTCACTGGTCCGACGCCAGTAAATTATGTTCAACTGTTCGTATTGATGCTCATTGATATTGATACGTGATAGAGAACCAAAACATGATTATTCAAAACAACAATAAGGATTGTGATAAATGACAAATATTTATTTATTTGGTTTACATATAATACTAATAAATATTATGCGAACTGATTAGAGGTATAAGCTGTGTAAAAAGAACTTACCAGACGATGTTTCACAGATATAATCAGACGAGTCAAAGTGGCTGAAACACAACACGGTGTATCGTGGGCTTCCAAAAGTCTCTCCGTATAGCCACCATCCAAGATTTAACCCGATCTTTTTGGGACCAGGGAAATGTATGACCCCCTCTGTTTGTACACTGGGGTACGCAACACTCCGTAGGCATTATTATAATATGGAAATAGCTAGCTACTTCATGTAGCTTTCACGCTCTTTACTGCTGTTGCTATATGGATGCTGGCCTCTTCCGGTTTGAATTGAACCGGGTTGCTGATGAGCGTCGTCTGGCGGTAATGATGTTTTCGGAGAACCCCATTAATATCACACGACAGTTTTTTTCTTCTTCAGTAAATAGAATGTTAAGATTAAACATTATTCACGTAAATTTTAGATTTTTTAAAACCATTACAACAGTACTATAGCAAAACAAAATTAAAAAAATAAAATTGTCACCAATTAGCTTAAAATCCCATGAATGATCACAGTGGATTCTGTGTAATTTTCTCTGCAAACAAAATCGCATCTCCATTTCCGCCAAAGAAACTCGACAAATTGACACCCGGCATTTCTCTACCGTATATGTAAAGTTTAATTACCATGATTAAATTTAAAGAAGGAATAAAACAAAATATACCATGCAGTATACGTGCCCCCAAAGAACTGATTCAGAATAAATATTTTATTCAGTAAACAGTGTTACATGCCTTAAGACTTAAACCGAAGGAAATAAGGTGGGACATAAAACGTGGGAAAAACAGTTGACACATGTACGGTAACTTGTAATTGCAGATTTGAACTACTGAAATGAAGTCCTAGCCGTCGTAAATTACAACAAAATAGGGCAACTACGAGGCGCCGTAGCGGACAAAAGCTGGTCCAATCAGAACGTTGCCGTTGAAATTGCAATGCCATATGTTCAGAATTCCAATTTCACGTGTTGTATCAAAAATGCTTGTCCTTAAAGTTCCATTTTCTAGGTCGAGATTTTAGATTGTGCCTATTGAATTAAACAGTAGTGGTTGAAAGTTATATTTTCTATGTCGAGGTTTGAGATTGTGTCGTTTAAATTACACGGCGGTGGTTGAAATTTCAATGTCATACGTCGAGAATTCCTAATTTACGTATTGGTTCAAAGTGTTTACGTTGAAAGTTCCATTTCATATGTTGAGTATTTAGGTTTCATTTGTTGAATTACACAGCGCTGGTTGAAAATTCGATGTCCAATGTTGAGTTTTTAGATTGATTCTTCTGAATTACATGGCGGTTGTTGAAATGTTATAATCATATGTCGAGAGTTTCAATTTAACATGTTGAATCACATTGGTTGTGCTGAAAATTCAATTTCATATGTTGAATTTTTAGATTGTATCTGTTGAATTACGCGGCGGTGGATGGACATTTTATTGTGCTTGTCAGAATTTTTTTTTTATTGGTGTTAAAAGTAGCATTACACAATGTCCACTTTAACAATTCAAAACAATATAGAGTATTAAGATACATCATTCGTGTATTCAGTTATGAGGCGCAATTACATTTCATGCATTTACAGTCTGAAAGTTACCTTTCACAGGTTGAGAACTACAATGAATTTCTTCGATATAGGTCGCTCTCATGAACGGACCGCGTTATTTTTAAACAAGGAGGCTGCTTCTCGTTGCTGTGAAATTTAACATATGAAATGGAACTTTAATCACAAACAGTTACATACAACATGTGAATTAGGGATTCACGACATATGATATTGAAATTTCAACCACCGCTGTGGAATTCAAAATACATGTATACACTGTAAAACGTCGACATACGAAACAGAACTTTAATCCACCACTGTATAATTCAACACATAAAATCTAAAATCTCGATCTAGAAAATGGAACTTTAAGGACATACAATTTGATCCAACACGTTATATTGGATTTCTCGACATAAGACATCGACATTTCAACTGCAACATTCTCATTGGACTAGCTTTTGTCCGCTATGGCGCCTCATAGGCATCGTTTATTTGCCAATCAATTGCTGGTGCTTACATAGAGACACTGTCGAACATGGTTTCTTTGAAGTATGTCCGAAGAGCAGCCCTTTTCACAAGATAAATGCAAGGATAAGGATTAACTGTTACTTAGTCACACTGGCTCTATTTGCTTGTGTCTTAAGTCAAAACTTTAGCTATTTTGCAGTTTAGCCACAGCTGACCAGAATATGAAAAAAGGGGCTTGTCCTGGGGGATAATAAGGCGTATCACAGGGAAAAATAGCACGCCCTATGGGCGCTCGTACATTGGGGCAAGGGGGTAGGGTCAATATGAAACTTTGATTTATACCTGACCTCTTTTTCTTTTAATCGCTGCTATTTAAACTGCCCAGGGATAATTTTATATCGGTTCCAGTCATTACCTATTACCATTTATACATACTACATGTAACAGGCATGGAGCAGCAGAGAGGGTGGACCCTACAACTTTGTAGAGACCTTTTTTTTGAAATTTAAGGGTTCCTACGAAGGCTGAAAAAAAGTATTTGGCTTAACAGTAAAAACTTCTCTAATTGACCAGATTTTTTCTGATTTTTTCACAATCTGGTCACTACGCGTATGTCGTTCACCCTTTCTGCTGCTATAAATTAAACAGCCATTATAGATATTATCAATAATGAGTATTGGAGAACCACACTCAGCTAAATTAGCTCGAGAGCGACTAGAGGCAATTAAAAAATATCTACCTGTTCGTGATTCTGTTAAGCAACAACTACAATCGCGTCAGGAGTCTCAGGTGGAATTTACAGAAGGTACAGAAAAATTATTTAAACCGATTGTCGAACCAACGAAGAAAATTGTTACAGCAACTGAGGCAACACAACAAGCTCTTGCAACATTGCCTGCTGATATTGCTGACCTGATTCAAGCTGCTCAACCAGCTGCTGCTCAGCCTGAAGGAGCTGAAGCACCAGCCCCTAAACCAAAATTAGCAGTTGAATTGATAGATAAATTTGATGATGTAACTATTAAAACAATTAACAATATTAAAAACCTACAAGAATTGGCTGAATTTGCTGTGAATAATTTTAGTCGAAAAGATAAATTAATGAAACCTGAATACGCTAAAAATATTAAAGACAGTGATCAATGGCAAAAATATTTATATCGCATACGCATGAATGTTCAACAAGCTAGAAATGATGATCCATCATATCGGATTTATAGTAATGAAATTAAAAAATTAAAACAATTAAGAAAACAAGAAGAAGAAATGGAAAGAAAAAAACGTAAAAGGCAACAATCTCCAGAACCATTTGAGCGATCACTTCGTGATTATCCAGAATCATTCAAAACACCATCGAAACCAAGTAAAAAAGCATCACGACGAACACCACTACAATTTGAATTATCACCAATATCATCACCACATCTCAAATTTCCATCACCAGAGCAACCAATACCACGACTACAAACACTACTACAACAACAACAAGAAGAAGAAGAATCACAACAACCAGTCAAAATAACAGATGAAGAATATCAAGATCCTGGCGCAACTGGAAGTGGTTTAGGGAGTGGTCTTATTACCTGTCCCAATAACGTTCTTGCTGATGTCGATCGACTAGAAATTCTCATTGGAGGAAAACGAGCTGGTAATAATTCCCCAGAAATCATTAATGAAGCAGCTGATATTTGCAAACGATTATTTACAGGCGGTATCATGGATATTAATGCATATCGGTCTCTCATTAATGAAATCGCCGATGATTATCATGGTGACTAAGTATGTAATTAGTGATAAAGTCACTTAATAACAAAATGATCGTGCATGGTACTCAACGTGGACCTACCATGGTCAGGGTAATAAACTCTCGATTACCAGTATACAAAACGACCTACGGAGATGGACTAGGTGATATTGTTCAGGGTCTGTTTAGAAGAATAGCCCCAAAAGCAATACCGATTGCAAAGCAGCTAGGAATGAAAGCTATTGATGTTGTTCGTGAAAAAGGTATAGGCGCTGTTGGTAATATTGCTAGCAAAGCATTCTCAGCAATCAAAGATAGACTATCACGATTAATACGCAGACCACAAGCGACCCGACCTCAACCTGTGAAATTACCTAGCACTGAAGTGATGCCAGCAAATGTAAGTAAAATAATAAATCAAGCCGCTAATCAAAAGCTAGCGGAGTTGGCTGATGTACCAATGTCGGAAAGGAAAAAAATATAACCGCTAGTCTGATAGCAGGAAGTGGTATCTCTTCGAGAAGTGGTCTTCGTGTTAGACGAAGACGATAATAATAAAGATGTTTAAGCGCATATCTGACCCCGCGTTTGACATGGATGCACCAGTTCTCAAAGATGAGTCTGTGCGCGATTATCAGTATTATTCTTACGATGCACGACTGCCAGATCAGCGTGGACGAATCGAACTACAGGTTCAGGATACAAGTAGATATTTCCTACCCGCTGAAGCATTTATTGAAGTAGAAGGTGAAATTTTAAATAACGTTAATCCTGCAGCACCAGTAGCATACGCCGCTGAAGTTAGGGTTGGTTTTGTTAATAATGGTATTATGGCGTTGTTTGATAGCGCTACGTACATGATTGACGGAAAAAATATTGAATCAATTCAGAAAGACGTCGACGTTGCCACGACAATACTAGGCCTTGCAAGATACAGCGACGATTATTCAAGATCAGCTGGTCCATCAATGATGTTCTCAAAAGATACTTCTGACCACCCTGACAGTAGACAGCATAATTTAGTACAAACACCACAGAATACTGCAGTCAATCCACAACCAGTTGGAATGATAGACCAACCTGCTGCTGATTTTCCGTTATTGCAAAGTGTTAATCCAAATTTCAACTTAGGATTTGCAGCGCGTCGATCAATGTTAAAAGGTGATAGGAGAACATTTTCATGTGCAATTCCACTGTCACATATCTTTGGATTCTGTAGAAATGTCAGAAAAGTCATTTTCGGAGCCAAACACACAGTTGTACTAGTACGAAAAGGCACAGACCATGATGCATTATGGAGACCCATTGGTAATGAGGGTATAGTAATACTAACAAAACTTTCCCTGTGGATGCCAGTGATGACTCCGTCAATATCTGAAGAAGACCGGTTGTTATCTTTTATGAGCCAAGGCGGTAAATCAACGTTGTCATGGTTAACAATGACCACAGATGTTGTTCAGAGTGCAATTAATGGTTTATTTACATGGCAAATAGCTTCTCAGCAAGGTGTTTCTGCACCAAGACATATATTTATTGCGTTTCAAAATACTGCACGAGTAAACGATCAAACACATAGTCACATGATATTTGACCAACTCGGTGTTTCTGAGGTTTCATTAAGGATAAATGGACATCAAGAACCATCCGAGGATATTTTGTTAAATTTCGATCAAAATCATGTAGCACGTGCATATCATCGATTAATAACATTCATGGGACGTGATCAAAATATTGATACTGGTTTACAAATATCGCAGCTAGATTTTACATCGCTGTATCCGATTTATTACTTTTCACTAGAACATTTAGATTTAACCAGACAATCTGTTGTAGATATACATTTTCGAGCTCGTGTGACAATAGGAGCTATTGCTAATTACAGAGCAATAGCCGTTATACTCAGCGATAAATCAATGTTACTCGAAGGTGTTGGTGGACGAATGAGAGTTATTGATGCTCCAGTAGAAAATATGTAAAATATTTTCTAAACATGTAATTAGATCGTTCATAATATTAATAATGTCATATCATCACGTTAGTGTGAGTCTGACTCCTGGTCAGATTAAAAAGCTACAATCAGCATAAAAAATAATTGTGGAATAAAAATATCGCTAAAGCGAGAACAAATGACCGGTGCAAATAAACTATCATTGACCGAGCGTCAGTTTAAAAACTTCAATGACGCTAAAAAATCAAATAAAGGCGTCAAACTTAATCTTTCTGCGGGCGCCATCAAAGACATCGCTAAATCGGGTGGTATATTTCCACTTCTCGCAGCTATACCAGCTTTAATAGCCGCTGCAGCCCCAGCTGTTGCAAAAGCAGCTGCATTAGGTGCTGTTGGAACAGCTGCTGGAATGGCGTTAAAGAAAGCAACCGGACAAGGAATCAAAAAAAAAGGGAAGAGGTTTAAGACTACCAGGAACCCCGTATTCGTGGTACGGAAAGGGTCTAAGACTTCCCGGGACAGTTTACTAATATCACCCGTGTCCAATTTGATTTACTTAATGCTGCTAAGCAATTAAAAATAAAAAATTTCAGAGGTGTTTTTATGCGCGATCAATTACCAAAAAAACCAAACAATATTGAAACCGGTATCATTAATCTCGATAAAAACTCTGGCCCAGGCACGCACTGGGTCGGATATGCAATTGATCCACGTGGAATTATTTATTTCGATTCGTATGGATTAGCACCACCAAAAGAATTTTTAGAGTACGTTACCGGCGATATTCCAATCTGGTATTCAACGCTACCAACACAAAAAAATAACTGATCCTCCAATATGCGGTCGTGAAACCCTCGCTGTGCTTGATGCTGTATCAAAATCAACAGCACCGCCTCATAAAGTCGTGCACGCGTTCACTACAATACGTCATAACACTTAAACAGATATCAGTAAATATAATGGTAGATATTTATGGAAGATCTACTCGCAAAGATAAGAAGAAGGTCGATTTATCTAAATATGCAACTCTTGATCAGCTCAGAAATGAAATCGATGATTTATTAAATATTACAAGTATGGATCAAAATGAAGTCGTCGTTTTTCAGGATAAACAAGGACGATTAAAAACGAGTAACATACAACTACTAGATGTACTTATACGAATTCCCAACGCGGTTGTTAATAATATCATTACTTTTACTGATCAAGGTAAAATACAGGATTCCGGTAAGTCGGTTAACGACTATGTTAAGAAAACTGGTGATGTATTTACCGGTGACATTATTATGTCAAGAAGAAAAATTACACATCTTGGAGATCCAATCGCAGATACAGACGCAGCAACGAAAAAATACGTCGATGATCAAGAATCCAAGTACGTGTCAGTGCGCGGTGGTATAATGCGTGCATTTCTCGACATGAATAATAATGGTATTAATAATCTCAGAACACCAGAAACAGATTTTGACGCTGCAACGAAGAAATACGTCGACGATAAGGAAATTCCAATAACGACTTCGTTAACGACAATCAATGATGGAATTGCTACATTTAGAGCTGATAATATTAATCACGTACAAACATTTCTAAATTTTCGTAGAAATGTAAACAGATCTATTAATGACTTTTTTGGAACTCCACCAGTCGTTGACATAAAACTTACCGACATTAACATGAAAATCAACGATATTGTTAGTGGAATTCCTAATATCATTGAAAAAACGAATCTTATTAAAATTCCTCACAAACAGATCTTCAACGTAGTATACACAGTAGCATCAGGATTAGGAGTATGGACACTGCAAGATAATAATCTGAAACACACCGCAGAAGTCACTGGCGTATACAGACTGTCCGTATTTAGTAGTGCAAAATTCAGTATATTTACTACATTTCCATGGCGTTATTCAAACGATACTTTTTCTGGAGTTGTATCCGTCATAATAAATAAAGATGCGGAAGAAACATTTCTGCTGGAAGCATCTGATAAAAAAATTAACCAGAGCGTTATACTGGTGGTGTTTGGAATTTGTGTGTGAAACTCCTCAATTAGTTATCTAGATAAGTATAATGAATCAAGAGTCATTTATCGACGTTCAACGTCACAGATACGCTCAAGTATGTGAGTGTCAAACCAAACTAAAAAATATCATCGACGATTACACGATAAAGATAAAAAAATATCGGCAACGTATGGTTGTTATTGATATAATGGTATACTGGGTTTCTGCTGTTATTGCTGGAACTGGATTATTACTATCAACAATAACGATGACAGCGCCTGCAGTTGTAACAATTATAGTTTCAACGGCAACAACATGCGCAGGTATTTTCAGTATTATCGCTAAGAAAATATCTACGTGTACAAATGATAAACTAAACGAGTACATAATGAAATTACACACAGCAACAGCCACCTACACTAAATTATGCTCGTATATTTCAGCGTATCTCAGTGATGGTAAAATATCCGATGAGGAGTTCGTAACGATAATGAAAACCTACGATGAAGCATTCATAATCGCTAGTGACAATAACGGAAAGATGGAGAATTAAATAATAACGATAATAATAATGTCATCGTTAGAATTACTTCAGCAGATCGTAGCTAATACAACGCCGTCAAAAACTACTATGATATCATTAAGTTCAACCAATCCTGAATTTAGCGTTAACTTTCCAACCGCAATTCCATCAAAGGAAATAGCGCTAGCACAACTGCGCGTTTATCATAGTTGGCCTAATATTAGATCAAAACCGTTTGGTGGACAACAACCAAATAATTCACTGGTATTTGCGAATAAAAATAAACCGGATGGAACACCTGATTGGCAAGTTGTTGGAATTACAACGGGCAGTTATCAAATAGAAGAGATTAATGATGAATTCCAACGCAGAATTAAATCTATCACAGGAAAAGAATCTAAAATAGCGATCACTGTTTACGAACCAACACTATCAGCGGTGATTGAAATAAATTCTCCTGATTACCTCGTAGATATCTATCAAAGTTCGATTAGATCCGTGTTAGGATGGCCTGAAGTCACACCTGTTTATAATGGAGTTTCAGAACCAACTAAAAATGAATTTAAAACGAGTGAAGAAAAATTCATTAAAGATCCAGAATATCGAAAAAAACATCCATGGAACTTAATATTTGAGTATTATCCATCACGTAATACATACTACTTTACCGATTTTGATGGTAAATTGATACCCAAAATAAATAGATCAGTACTTACTGTTATCAGGACGCCAGGGGCGCGTGATAGAGAGATTGTTGATGAAGAATTTTTTAAAGAATTTTTAGGTACTCTTAAACCTGAATACGATAAAACATTTAATGATTTAAGAAATTTACTTATTTCATTATCACAACATTACAACGATAACGTAAAGCAGCAAATAATCGAGTCAATAAAACACTTAAATGGTATCTTATTCGATTTGTACATCGCCAATCGAAGTATTATAAACGCTGCAACTGATACTATTAGAAGTGAACACGCAGAACTAAAAACTAAGCAATCATTTCTTAATCATTATAAAATAAAAGAAGGGGAATTACAAACATTTGTTATACCAGATTTAAATAATGCTGAAATGAAGAAATCATTAAATGATCTTATTGAAGAATATTATCCGGGAGTAATTGAATCGTGGAAAAAAATAGCCCCACCACCGGTTATACTAAAACACAATAACAACCCTTTTGGTGCCGGACGTCATATATCGCCAGGCATTGTAAACATAACATTAGTTATTGCAGTCAATCTGGTATGCGATGTTATTGAAGGTAGCTATCAGATAGATCTTTCTAAGTCTAGCCAGGCTCAGCAAGGGTACATATTATGCAGTTTTAGTCCGTTGGCACCTCCCGGTTGGTTAATTGTATCAGAGCCAATTAACCCCGTGTACCTGCGAGTTCATAATACGTTATTATCAAGGATACACTTTAAACTTACAGACCAAAGCAATCGCATTCTGGACACAAGAAATGAAGAACTAAATATAAACCTGTATGTACGCTCATAGAGCGTTATCATAACAACAAAAAAAAAAATATCCGGATGTATAGTGCTTGTCTATAATACTGTATTCTTTGTTTACATAAAATCCGCGTACAGTGCGCAATCGTAATCTATTATCTAGAAGGTTGGGCTGCATATTGATTATTCCATAACGGCTGTGTATATGTGCCGATTACCGCGTAAAGTTATTTTAAGAACATCCGCTATGACTAAATCAATATCCTTGGTTACGGCTTACGCATAGACTCAGTGTTAATGTAGAATTATATATATTTTTTGGAAACTAGAAATCTCATTTTACACAGAAAACTGTGGTTTTTGTTACTGTAGTTTTTAGGAAATAGGCTATTGGTAAACACATACTAACTTTTTTAGTATATATTTATAACAAGGTCCGATAGCTCAGTTGATAGCGCGTAGAAACTCTCGTCCTGGCGTCCATGGTTCGAAACCCGAAAAAGACAAATTGTCTGCGGGAGGCGATTTTAGGCCAAGATTTATAATCTATTGGGGCCTTGGCCGAGCCCTAGTCTATTTGTGAATAGAAATTAGTATACATACCCGCGTGTCAACACGTAGTAGGTGTCAGTTTTGCACCCTACGGATTTGGTATTTGGGGGTGGGTGTGCTAGTTTCTGTTCACAGGTAGAGAAAAGGCCATCATCTTCATTGTATATATCATAATCACCTTCATTGTATATAACCATTATCATCATTGTATATAACCATTATCATCATTGTATATGATCATAATCACCTTCATTGTATATAACCATTATCATCATTGTATATAACCATCACCTTCATTGTATATAACCATTATCATCATTGTATATAACCATTATCATCATTGTATATAACCATTATCATCATTGTATATAATCATAATCATCTTCATTGTATATAATCATAATCATCTTCATTGTATATAACCACTATCTTCATTGTATATAACCATTATCATCATTGTATATAACCATTATCATCATTGTATATAATCATAATCACCTTCATTGTATATAACCATTATATTCATTGTATATAACCATATATCACACAAAAAAAAGCTCCCTGACAAAAAAAGTCATGGGAGCTAATATTTTTTTTTACATTAAATAAACACTTATTATATAATGAATTTTGAAAATATCAATGTCATTGTTTCTGCGATTAAAAAATTACAACATAACGGTATCAATGTATCTGACAATCTTAATGCTGAAAAGATTCTATGTGATTTTGAATCATTACAACAACGAAAGAACGAGAACAGATTTACGCTATCCGCTGATTATAAATTCATGAAAATTATCCAGCAAGGAATGTTAAAGTCACTGGCAACTGTCACTGATGATCAAGTAAAATTGTTTGTGCCTCTCTCAAACGCTATTGACAAAATCAAGCTAGAATTATCTCATGGATACGAACAGAAAAAGATTATGAACTTTCGTATAAGACAATTAAGAGAGCATTGTGAAAATACGAGTGAAAATACGAGTGAAAATGACAGCGATAATGATGGACCATTGACTGTAATAATAGCTAAACAAAATCCTTGGGAAAACTAACATTCTGCTTAGTATAATGCAACCTACACATATTGACATGTATATTATATCCCAATCATTATGTTTCAGTAGGTATCATAGATTTGGATATGTTTCGCATTGTGGATACCTCATATTGTATCCCAACCATTATATTTCAGTAGGTATCAAGTAATCATTTGGTAACATTAAAAATACGGTAGACTAAACGTATTGAAATTTTATTTTTTGTGTAAATCTTTTGGAAAAGGCAGATTTCGTATATTTTCTGCCACGTATTGTACCGATTGTGGTACTATGTCAAAATATTTGGCAGCAGAATTAATTGATTCAAAACTAATTTCTTCTCCAGATTCTGCATTCACTGATTTAATAGCTCTCTTTCTGTATAATTTACACCTTCCTGTGTTTCCGGATTTACAATTTTGACTCTGTGTAGTAACTCGTAAATTGGAAATCGAATTATCAAGCTTATCACTATTGATGTGATCAACTACATATCCTTCTTTGATTATTCCAAAATAACACTCGTAGGTAAATATATGCGATAAATATTTATTTTTCCCAGCACTGAATCTAAAATAACCAGTATTATCAATATTACCGACTGGTTTTTTTTTTTTTTTTTTTCTAATCACACCTTCTCGAGATGCTTCATAATTAGTAATGATTGGATGTGACACAAACTCATTTTGTTCCATTTATATATATAATACTATTTGTCTAAATCATTGTTTTTTGAAAATCTAACCAGATAATCTTCTTCGGTCTTTATAGGAGAATCAGCGTTATATTTTTTATCGTAATATCGTTTCAACTCTCTGTATTTTTTACCACTGCATTGCGCACACAGTTGAGTCTTTCCTCGCACTCCAGCACTACACACAATACACGGTTTTGGTCCTAGACTCCCATTTCTGACGCATTGCATATGATAACTACAGTATTCATTCACGCATGTTCTGTTACACGGAGACGTATAACCGATTTTTAGCCAGTTGCAGTGATTTGGTTGAATCATATACAAAAGATTAATGTTCAATTAAATATATATTTGCCTTAATTATAATATGGAAGAATTATCCGTGATTGAACCCTACGCAACCAGATTCGATCTTGACAGACTACCCGAGTATAAACTTAGTATTTCGATGCAAGATCTAGCTTTAACGAATGCGGATATAACTAAACGTATCCGTGAGGCCAAGAAGGAATTTCGTGACGATGGTGCAGTTTATACATGGTCAACATTCAGAGTTGAAAATGTTTCTAATACGATGAATGACAAACGAGGAAGAGTAATCATTAACCACCTTGATAATCAAAAATATTTTATTTTAATAAAATTTATTGTAAATACGGAAGAAGATATTTGGATTATTCGTGACAAGCACGATCCTGTCCGCTTGCAGTCAGGAAATAATATCTTCTTGAGTAATAAATCTAAACCAGGAATACTAACTGGTATAGTTAAACCGTATTATGAGCGATCGTACCCTGTAACTGCGGTTGTCTATGGAATATTTCCGCTGAATAATAAACCTGATGTTGGTGATCTCAAACCGATGAAATTGTCATCACCGTTGACAGCATCAACGAGGATAAACTGCGTAGCTGAGCGAGTTACAGAACACTTTACAAACGCGATACGTGGTAATGGTTTAACTGATTTAAGACGTAAAAAAATAAATACATGGGCAGAGTCGGTTAAAGATACCGGAGCGTCTATCAGCGACGTTGCTGAGCTAGAGAAAAAATTAAGATTTCCAATAGCAGTAAAAACATTAACCGGAGAGATTTTGTACAAACCGAAATATATAAAAAATGGAACTCCGATAGATATTATTGATCATAACGCGCACGCATGGACTGCTGCAGTAACAATATTTCCACGAGATAGAACGGTTAAATTTTATGACGGTGATATCTTTGATTTTATCAAGAATATTAGTAAAACCGATCCTGTTTCTGTTTGGTTATTTCAGAGTTCGGAATATAATCATTATGATCAATTTGTACGACCTAATGATGATATTTATCGTACAGAATCTCTCCATGAGGAAATGAAACATCTTGCGCAACGCCTTTGGCGTGAATATACCTCTGATGATGTCATAGTTAGACAATTATTGAATAATTGTTTTACTGTTCCGTCAGTCGCTGCTCATTTCGCTCAGGAGAAAAATTCATGGAAAACGACACGATCGGAATTTCTTGAAGATGTCAAGAAAAGTTGTATAGAATATGGGCACGGTGGATTATGGAACACCAAATACGATTATAGTGATGTTATCTCGGTTGATATGGTAGCGTGTTATCCTGGGAGTTTTCTTGGATATGGAGCATGTTCTAAATACTTTAAGAGATTCGGACATCCTACACATGACATGACCAGGGTTGCAATAAACGGACCCTTACCAGATATTGACTTAACAGGATTTGCTCACGTAGAATCATTCGAGTTTAGAGAAGATCTCCATGCGATTACTTATATTTGGTTCGGAAGACATTTTTCAGAGCGATGTTGGGTACCGATAGTACTATTGCGATATATGCTTGATGCTGGATTTTTAATATCGTTGAGAGTAACTGAAGCGATTATATCGTATAGTTCACAGAAGCAAGTTTGGTTACCAGAACCGGACAGATTTAATATCGATGATGCCAGGAAAGAATTCCCTGATATTGATGAAGATCATGTCATTAAAATAAATAAATGCAGGAACGAGCATGATGAAAAACTTGTAAAAGATCTTGGTAGAAAGATAATCGGTAAGTTTACACAAGGAGGATCACATGATTATAAACGAGCGTGTACAAGATTGATTATGGACGATGCTGAACTAGATTTTATAATCGCTGATACGATGGAGAAAAACACATTTATAAACAGATATAATGCTTATTTATCAGATGGAACAAAACTAGGTACCATTGTGAGCTATCTTGATGGCGACTCACCACAGTTTACTCATTTAAGATCTTCGATGTTAGCTTATGTTCCGATAAACCTACTATCGATGATAAATAAATTTCCTCGTCACGCTGTCAGAGTCGCTACGGATTCATTTTATGTACATAAAAAATATAAAGATTTATTAAAACTCGGTAATGGTGAATGGGGGACATGGAGGATAAAACAAGAAAATATACTCAATTATTCTGAATCTGCCGATGTCGAAATTGCGGAGACATATTACAGAAATAATAATCAAATATCAAAGTCATCTGCACCATCTGTGTACGATCCTGTATCTAGACATAAAACCGTTTATCTTAATGGGTGTGGTGGTTCAGGTAAAACAACTCGTGCGATTAACTTATTTATGAATAATAACTCAGATATAATTGTTTTGACACCTACACATAAACTTTCTAGAGAAATAAAACAAAGAGGAGTAAAATCATGTACATATCACAGTTTCTTTAGATGGTGCGGAGATACCTGGACCCCATCACGGATGGGTGTAAAATATATACCTAAAATTATTATATGGGACGAGATATGCACGGTGTCGTTAGAAACACTAAAAACATTTCTTGAATGGTTGTTATTGAAGAATACTGCTGTGATTATGTGTGGCGATAATGGCCAACCACTACCCTTTGTTGGATCGTCTCCACATGAGTGGCTGAAAACATTTGTAGATTATTACGAAGAAATAAATGATGACCATAGAGCTATTGATGAACCGCTAAAAGAGCTTAAAAGATTAATCAGACTACAGCCAGATCAAATACAATGTGAGATATTGCGTAAAGTAATTGCAGAAACTTCTATGAATGAATTTTGGACTTTATGGAGACCTGCTGATTTGATAGTCGCGAGTAGAAAGATAGTTCGTGATGAACTGCAAAAGAAATTATTTACGTTACATAAAGAAAAGTTTCCGGATCTACATGTACCTTTGTGTTATCGCCCATCAGATACTCGACGACAAAATATTGAAGTTGAAATACCAGATACCTTGGTTCCACCGAGGGTACAGAATCTTGTCTTGAATGATATCGTGTTGGTTGATGTTGATGTTGTTGAGAACGCGTTGAACATGGATAAATCGCCATGGACGTTAGGATACGCTATAACAATTCACTCGTCGCAGGGATTAACTATAACTGATACTAGAATCTGGATTGTAGATGATCGTATTGAATGGTCGAATTTAGTCTATCTCGCCGTATCTCGAGTCAGGAGAATATCGCAACTGCGTAGGGTTATTGTAGATTACGTAATAACTGAAGAAATCACTAACAATATCGATATCAATAAAAAATTAGTCAGCTATAAACAGTGTGGCAAAAAAATAAACGTGATTTTGATCTTGATGCTGAATTTATTATAACATTAAGACAACAACAGAATAATCATTGCGCAAGTTGCAACTGTAATATGTCATGGCAGTGTTTTAATCCAAGACAATTTACCGTAGACAGAATTAATAGTGATCTCGGTCATACACGTGATAATGTGATGCTGACCTGTCTTGAGTGTAATCGACGTCGAGGTTCTGGACGTTTACAAAATTGAGCTTGGTGGTAATTGCGTATCCTCAGGAATTATTTGCAATTGTTCACGTACAAATCCACGTTGAGGGGCTGTAGAATCTAGTCTGTATATTGGAGGTCTACCAGTGGATCTTACCACGCTAGAAATTTTATGTGTAGTCACGCTCCAGATAGGATCGGTTGCTCTTTTTTACCACCTTCAAGTTCGCCAGGTTCATATAAATATCTTACAGTTACATTACCTAATACTGGTTGAGAGAAAGATTCACGTCGTTGTATTGGTATATATTTTTTTTTTTGATCGCATTAGAAGGTTTCATGGAAGTTGCACGAGTAATTTCATCATTTAACGCAGCTATCACACTCGGTAATCTTGCAACCCATTCACGAGATCTATCCTTGAGGTCAGTAGATATTTTTTTTGCATATTGGTATCCAAATAACCGCTCAGCAAGTGTTCTATTAAATCGTTCAACGATCGCCTGATCACGATGAATTTCAGTATGTCCTCGTCTGATTTTAACGTTATGTTTCTTCATCAACGATGATACTACTCCAAGAAATTCTTTACCAGGATCAACTTGTAATAACCATGGCCATCGTAGACCACCACGTTGATAAATGCGCTCAAACGCAGATGCAACTTCAGATGCTGTCTTTGCTGATAATGGCTCCGCTTCTTTATATCTACTCGCAACATCAACGACAGTTAACGCATATCTATACGTGTATTGACGTCTACGTGTTTTAATGGTATCGTGTGGTAAAAACAGTATATCCGCTTGATGAACTTCATTAGGAACGCTAACATCAAAATGCGCATACTGAATTCTTTTAGGTGGACTTAGGAAGATTTGTCATATTGCCTGTCGTACGAACCATGATGCAGCAACATCACGTGAAACGTTTGCTGCTTCGGCGAGTTTACTAATCGCTGCTTTACCTCTCCAGAATCCTCTCGGGGAATAATAAACAGATTCCATTATGATAGTTATATAATTAATTGCCAGCCCCTAGCACTAGTTTGCCTTTCATAGCAGTTTTTACTAGAAAGCTAGCGAGAGATTCTCTGAGAGATTTATTAGGTATAGAATTTAATGCGTGAATCAATTTCACATCTGCGAGATGTCGTTGTTGCAAATCTTTACTTTTATACGCGACATCATGAACATGACACGCTTGATCAATCTTATTTACTGGATACTCTCCTGGTTTTGGCTGATCTTGGTTATCGAGTCTGATATCGAGACGAGTTCCTGGACCACAATAATTATATCCAGGAAGATGTTTCTCACCGGGGTATTTAGCCCATGGAGTTCCTGGTAATTTTTCCTAACGAAGCAGCAATATCACCCCCACCTGTCTTTATTCCTGACTTAGTCATGGAGACAAATTTATATTTCTTGGTGCCACGTTTCACACACTTACCTGTAAGTGCTTGTCTTTTATGTTTTGTTGTTATTGTCGTTAATTCAGCAGTAGGTGTAGATGCTCTGCATCGAACACAATATAGACTCATATTATTAATTATATGGATATAATTGACTTTTCTGCGACACGAAAACAAGAACCAGTAAAGCACCATCCAGCGTTACCAAATTCTATCAGAATGATTATAATAGGTCCGTCCGGAAGTGGAAAGACACAATTACTACTTAATCTAATAATGAGATGGCTCAAGTGGGATAAATTGTATTTAGTAGCGCCATCTGTAGATGATCAGCGATGTTATGAAGTACTTAAAGATTTTAATGAAAACGCAAAATTGTTGCATGAAGACAGTGTCATAGACTTTATTACTGATATTGATGAAGCGCCATCCGTAGATGATCTGGATGGATTCATTAATAATTTAGTAGTGTATGATGATGTTATGCTGGACAGACAATCCAATCCAGCTAGAATATTTTCTCGAGGCCGTCACAAAAACACAGACGTGATTTATGTTACACAGCGTTATACACAAATTCCAAAAGTGATCAGGGATAATTGTAACGTTTTAGTTGTGCTTAATGGCGTAGATAATCATACGCTGCAGAATATTTATTATACTTGGTGTTCTGGGGACATGGACATGAACAAATTTAAAAATTTCTTTTCAAAAGCACAAACTGCTCCCTTTGGTTTTGTAACGATAAATTTACATGATCCTAGGTCAAGATATCGTAACGGACTTGATACAATTTTTGGATAAAAACCATAGCAGCAGAGAGGGTGGACGACATACGCGTAGTGACCAGATTGTGAAAAAATCAGAAAAAATCTGGTCAATTAAAGAAGTTTTTACTATTAAGGCAAAAACTTTTTTTTAGCCTTCGTAGGAACCCTTAATTTTCAAAAATAAGGTCTCTAAAAAGTTGTAGGGTCCACCCTCTCTGCTGCTCGGGTAAGTCAGTTAACGATTATATCAAGAAAACTGGTGATGTATTTACTGGTAGCATTATTATGTCAGGAAAAAAATTTATAGACCTTGGAAATCCAACCGTAGATACAGACGCCGCAACAAAAAAATATGTCGACGATCAAGAATCTAAGTACGTGTTAGTCAACGGTGGTATAATGCGTGCATTTCTCAACATGAATAATAATGGTATTAATAATCTTAGAACACCAGAATCTGATTTTGACGCTGCAACGAAGAAATATGTAGACGATAGCAACATTCCTACGACAACTTCGTTAAAAACAATCAATGACGAAATGACCACACTAAATGTTACTTTTACTAGACACGTGGAAACTTTTTTAAATTTTCGTAGAAACATAAACAAAACCATTAAAGAATTTTTTGGGGAACAACCAACCGTTGACATAAAACTAGCCGACGTTAACGCAAAACTCGATGATATTGTTAGTGGAATATCTAATATTGTTCAAAAAACTAATCTGATTAAAATTCCTCACAATCAGATCGTCAATATCGTGTACACAGTAGCATCAGGATTAACAACATGGTCACAGCAAAATAACACTATTAAATATACCGCGAAGATTACTGGTGTGTATAGACTGTCTATCTTTAGCTCTGCAAAGTTTAAAATTTATACTACAACATTTCCATGGCGTCATTCAACTGATGCTTTCTCTGGAGTTGTATCTATAGTGTTAAATAAGGATGCTGAAGAAATATTTTTACTGGAAGCAGATGATCAAACAATAACTGCAACGTCTTACTGGTGGTGTTTGGAATTTGTAGCTGAAACACCACAATTAGTCACTTAATATAACAATAATGGATCAACACCAAAGACCTCAGTCCTACATCGACGTTCAACGTTACAGATACAATCAAGTATATGAACGTCTGACTAAACTAAAGGATTTTATTGATTATTATAACATAAAAATAAAAAAATACAAAAGGCGTATAGTTGTCATCGATGTGGTTGTTTACTCGGTTTCTGCTGTTATTGCTGGAACAGGATTATTATTATCAACATTGACGATGACAGCACCTGCTGTTATAACCATCATTGTTTCAGCATCAACGACTATTGCTGGTGTTCTCAGTATTATAGCTAAAAAGATAGATACTTGTACAAATGCTAAATTGCACGATTATATGATTAAATTACATACAGTGGCAGAGGCATACTCTAAACTATCTTTGTATATTTCTTCGTGTGTTAGTGATGGTGAAATATCCGATACTGAATTCGCGATGATTATGAAAACCTATGATGATGCGTTTAAGGTGACCGCTAATGATTTTGACGAATTAAATAATAACGATAATAATAATGACAGACAGGGAATTACTTCAGCAGATCGTCACTAATACAACACCATCAAAAACTACAATGATTTCTTTAAGTTCGACCAATCCTGAGTTTAGCGTTAACTTTCCAATCGCAATTCCTGCAAAAGAAATAGCGTTAGCGCAGCTTCGAGTTTATTATAGCTGGCCTAATATTAGATCAAAACCATTTGGTGGACAACAGCCAAATAATTCACTAGTATTCGCAAATAAGAATAAATCTGATGGAACTCCTGATTGGCAGGTAGTTAGTATTCCATCTGGTAGTTATCAGATAGAACAGATCAAGATGAATTCCAGCGCAGAGTTAAATCTATTACAGGAAAAGAATCAAAAATAACAATTGGTGTATACGAACCAACATTATCAGCGGCGATTGAAATAAATTCCCCTGATTACTCTGTAGATATTTATCAAAGTTCGATTAGATCAGTGTTAGGATGGCCTGAAGTTCCACCAGTTTATCAAGGACCACCAGAACCACAAAAATCTGATTTCGTCACGGATAAAAGAATATTTATACAACTTCCAGAATATCGAAAAGTTAAAGATGTTTATCCATGGCAAAAATATTTAGGCGATGAAAGAGTTATACATTATATAGATAGAATAGATAGCTATTTTACGAAACAAATTGATGGTAAAAAAGGTAAAATAATGCTTGATATTGATGAAATAAATTCATATGCTAATACAATTAAATCAGAGCATGAGCGTGTATTTAATAATCTACGAAATTTATTTTCAAGCATTAATGTTTATTACAGCGATGATTTAAAAAAATCAAATAATTGCCTCAATACAACATTTGAATCAAGTTGCTTCAGACCTAGAATTCATGAATAATGTTTTTGTTAACAGAGAAAAACATTTATATGTAAAACCAGGCACAAGAGAATATATTATAAGTTATATAGTTAATGAAGACGATCCAATTCAGCGTGTTCCAACCAATCGTTTGTTTACAACAGTTTTTCTGAAACATTTTGGAATTACGCGAGAACAACTACCAACATTCATCATTCCCGGATTTAACTCGTCCGAGTTAAAGAAATCAGTTAATGATTTTATCGATGAACAGTTTAAAAGAATATGTGATTCATGGAGAAAATTAGCCCCACCACCAACCATACTTAAGTATAATAACGATTTACATGGCGCAGGACGTCATATCTCGCCTAATATTGTTAACAGCACATCGACAATCGCATTGAATCTAGTATGCGATATAATTGATAGTAGTTACCACGTAGATCTTTCAAAATCTAACCACCGCAGTGGCACCGCGGAGCAAGGATATATATTATATTCATCAAGTATTCAAGTGCCACCAGGATGGCTCATTGTGTCTGAGCCAATAAATCAGGTCTACTTGCGTGTACATAATCCATTATTGACAAGAATGAATTTCAAACTCACAAATCAGGATGGCAACATTGTGGACCTAAGAGGAGAAACGCTATATGTTAATTTGTACATACGCTCGTAGAATGATGCCTGAGTAAATTTTGCAAAAAAAAATCTATTTTTAACCTTGACCTTGACCTTTGACCTTGTCCTTTGACCTTGCAATTTGACCTTGACCTTGACATTTTACCTTGACTTTTGACCTTGACTTTTGACCTTTTGTATGTATGTATGTATGTATGTATGTATGTATGTATGTATGTATGTATGTATGCATGCATGTATGTATGCATGTATGTATGTATGTATGTATGTATGTATGTCTGTATGTATGTATGTATGTATGTATGTAATGCATGTATGTATGTATGTATGTGTGTATGTATGTATGTATGTATGTATGTATGTATGTATGTATGTATGTATCTATGTGTGTATGTTTGTATGTGTGTAATGTAATTTATCAAAAATAATCAGTAGCATCCTAAGTGGTTACCCGTCACGGGGCCCCTTGATAGCCTTTGTGCCTTTCATGGGGTCCTTGCATTGTTGTCTCTCTTATGACTGTTATGGGGCACCCCATGTTCTGTTTCTATTGGCTAACACTCTTTCTGAATGTTTCTTTATGGGGCCCTTCAATGGGGTAGAGAGCTCAGGCATGCTACTGATTATTTTAGGAGGCACCTTTTGCATAGACACATCCCCCGGCGAATTCCTAATCGAAACGAAACATTAGAAATTCAGAGGACTGTCTAGGCATTGCGGTTTCAATAAAACCCCCACCAAATCAAACCCCGGGGTAAGTGCAAAATGCATTC
Source organism: Megalonaias nervosa (assembly GCA_016617855.1). Classification (NCBI taxonomy): domain Eukaryota; kingdom Metazoa; phylum Mollusca; class Bivalvia; order Unionida; family Unionidae; genus Megalonaias; species Megalonaias nervosa. The sequence continues at coordinate 34,566 of JAECUM010016890.1, forward strand.
ACCACGTGGCGTGACGTGGTGAGGATTTTATTGAAACGTCGGGGCGGTGCACCCCAATCTTAATAAAATTGGCAACCCTTGGACCAAATACCCACCCCCCGCGGTCATGGGTGTCGAACAGCAGAAGTTCAGTACCAGAGTCCCAACACTCTTGCACTGAGCTAACGACACACGACTATATATATACGTTTGAGAAATTATTATATGGTTATCACACAATAGCATTAGATTTCTGATTTTATAAATGAATCTAAATATTTATAATTTTATTAAGATATATAACCATTTATATGCATAAAACGATTAAAATATATCACCGTTTGTATATATCTTAATAAAATTATAAGCATGAAGACGAAAATAACTGCTGCGTCACAAATCCATGGAAAATCGATAAGCACATCCGTCTTAATGCACAAGTTGTTCTGTTTGAAAGCCTAGAACGAAAATGTATATGTATAATGGTGCACAGTATGATTGAAGATAATATACCGATCACTCGCACTGTACAGTTAAGTGCTTAAAGGATTATTTGTACTCTGTGCGTGTGTTTGAATTGGGTTTCATGTCCGTGTAAGTGTTTTTGCTTTCGTTTTGTTATGCTTGTAAATGACGTTGCTTTTTTAGCGGCGACTGTTATCTAAGGGGGGGGGAACTGAAACCTTGTTATTGTATTACGATATGTGTCTTAAGTTTACAGTGGAATTTAACAAACTTACAGAGATTCAGTTAATCACAGACAGACGGATACATTTAGTTGATGAAAATACATTGGGCAAGGGAAATAATCGTTTAATTTACTCTGTGGAGTTACCTCGCTTTATATGTGCAATTGCTTAAAGTGAAAATTAAAAACTTGAATGTCAATTATTTTTTATTTTAAAGAAATAAATACATATATATGAACAATGAAAACATTAATGATATTATTTCTGCTATTAAAAAATTAAAACATGACGGAATAAAAATGTCCGATAATCTTGATCCTCAAAAAATTCTCTCTGACTTTGAATTATTGCAGCAAAGAAAATTCGAGAACAAATTCACATTACCTTCCAATTACAGATTCGTGAAATCAATTTATCAATCTATGTTAGAATCTTTAGCAATGGTGAACGACACACAAGTGAAGCTATTTGCACCTCTTGCACGCTCAATCGAAAAATAAGGACTGCGTTGTCTCACGAGTACGAAAGAAAAAAAAATGATAGACAATCGTGTAATGCAATTGAGAAAGATTATGTTATCTGATTCTGTCGAGAGTGAAAGTGAGAGCAGTGACAGTGAAGGTGGACCCCTGACTGTAGTTATGGCTAAACAAAAACCCTGGCAAAATTGACAGAGTCGAACTGTTAAGAAATAGTTATATGACATATTCAAATATTATCCGCTGATTATATTTTTTCGAAAATGCAGATTTACATGTTTTATCAGCTACACGTTGTACCGATCGTGGATGTACGCCAAAATATCTACCTGCTGCGTTTATTGAGGGGAAGGTCATTTCTTGGTCTGTTTCTGTATTTATGGATTTAATAGTTCTCTTTCCGAATACTTTACACCTTCCTGAATTTCCACGTCTAGAATTCTGACTCTGTGTTATAACTTGCAGGTTAGATAACCGATTATTCTGGGGATCTCCATCAATATGATCAACTGCAAGTCCATTTTCAACTACTCCACGAAAACATTCAAATATGAACCTATGTGAGAAATAATTTTTATTTCCACTGGTATTAAATTTAAAATAACCAAATTTATCAAGACTACCGACTGGTTTTTTCAATCTACAGTTCCTGATCACGCCATCACGAGACGCTTCATAATTTTTGATGATCGGATGCGCTACAAATTCTTTTTGCTCCATTTATATAATAATATTATTTGTCTAAATCATTATTCTGAAATCTGGTCAGATAATCCTCTACGGTTTTTATAGGAGATTTACCTGACAAGGTATTTTTTTTGTCATAATATCGTTTTAATTCCCTGTATTTTTTTCCGCCACATTTTAGACATAACTGTGTTTTTCCTCTGACTCCAACACCGCATTGCACACATGGTTTTGGTCCTGTACTTCCATTTTTGATGCATTGCATGTGATTTCCGCAGTATTCATTTATACATGGTTTATCACAATGAGAGATATGACCAAGTTTAAGCCAAATACACTTGTTCCTGGTTTCAATCATTATATATATATACAAAAATTCAATTTAAATATTTGTCTTAATTATAATAATGGAGGAATTATCCGTTATTGAACCTTCCCCTGCCAGATTTGATCTTGACAGACTACCAGAATATAAATTTAGTGTTTCGATGCAAGATCTAGCTTTAACAAATGCGGATATAGCTAAACGTATCCGTGAAGCCAAAAGGAATTTCGTGACGATGGCGCTGCTCATGTATGGTCAACTTTCAGGATAGGACATATCGTTAATATGATGAACGACAAACGAGGAAAAGTAATTATTAACCACCTTGATAATCAAAAATATTTTATTTTAATAAAATTTATTGTAGAGACAGATGACGATATCTGGATTATTCGTGATAAGCGTGATCCAGTCCGTGTGCAGTCCGGGATGTAATATTGTTCTCTTAAATAACAGATCAAAACCTGGAATACTTACTGGTGTTGATAAGCCTTACTATATACAAGGTTATCCAGCGACTGCAGTTGTCTATGGAATATATTCGCTGAATGATAAACCTAATATTGCGGATCTCAAACCGATGAAAATATCAAGAATAAACTGTGTAGCTGAACGAGTTACAGAACATTTTACAAATGCGATACGTGGTAATGGCTTAACAGATTTAAGACGTAAAAAAATAAATACATGGGCAGAAACGGTTAAAGATACTGGTGCATCTATTAAGGATGTTGCTGAACTAGAAAAGTTATTAAGATTTCCAATAACAGTAAAAACGCTAACCGGAGAGATATTGTACGAACCAAAATATATAAAAAATGGAAACCCTATAACAATCGTCGATCATAATGCACATGCATGGACTAATGCTGTAACGGTATTTCCACGAGATAGAAAAGTTAAGTTTTATGATGGTCATATATTTGATTTTATCAGAAATATAAGTAAAAGTGACCCTGTGTCTGTTTGGTTATTTCAAAGTTCAGAATACGATTACGATCAGTTTGTACGGCCTAACGGTGATATTTATCGTACAGAATCTCTTCATGAAGAAATGGAACATATTGCATTGAAATATACCTCTGATGATCTCATAGTTGGACAATTACTGAATAACTGTTTTACCGTACCATCGGTTGCTGCCCATTTCGCTCAGGAGAAAAATTCATGGAAAACGACACGATCAGAATTCCTTGAAGATATCAAAAAAGTTGTATAGAATATGGACACGGTGGATTATGGAATACCAAATACGATTATAGTGATGTTATCTCAGTTGATATGGCTGCATGTTATCCTGGGAGTTTTCTTGGATATGGAGAATGTTCTAAATACTTTAAGAAACTCGAACATCCTACACATGAGATGACCAGGGTTGCAATAAACGGACCCCTACCAGATTTTGACTTAACAGGATTTGCTTATGTAGAATCATTCGAGTTTAGAGAGGGTCTCCATGTGATTAATTATGTTTGGTTTGGAAGACATTTTCCAGAAAAATATTGGGTTCCGATAGTACTATTGCGGTATATGCTTGATGCTGGATTTTTAATATCGTTGAGGGTAACTGAAGCAATTATATCGTATAGTTCACAGAAGCAAGTTTGGTTACCAGAACCAGACAAATTTAGTGTCGATGATGCCAGGAAAGAATTCCCTGATCTTGACGAAGATCATGTCAATAAAATAAGTAAATGCAGGAACGAGCATGATGAAAAACTTTCAAAAGATCTTGGTAGAAAGATAATCGGTAAGTTTACTCAAGGTGGTTCATACGATTATAAACGAGTGTGTACAAGATTGATTATGGACGACGCTGAACTAGATTTTATAATCACCGATACAACGGAGAAAAACACATTTATAAGTCGATGTAATGCTTATTTATCAGATGGAACAAAACTAGGTACCATTGTGAGCTACCTTGATGGCGACTCACCACAATTTACTCATTTAAGATCTTCGATGTTAGCTTATGTTTCGATAAACCTACTATCGATGATAAATAGATTTCCTCGTCACGCTGTCAGAGTCGCTACGGATTCATTTTACATACATAAAAAATATAAAGATTTATTAAAACCGCTACTCGGTAATGGTGAATGGGGGACGTGGAGGATAAAACAAGAAAATATACTTAGTTATTCTGAATCTGCCGATGTTGAAATTAAGGAAATATATTACAGAAATAATAATCAAGCATCAAAGTTATCTGCACCATCTGTGTACGATCCTGTGGCTAGACATAAGACTGTTTATCTTAACGGATGCGGTGGTTCAGGTAAAACAACTCGTGCGATTAATTTATTTATGAATAATAGTTCAGATATAATTGTTTTGACACCTACACATAAACTTGCTAGAAAAATAAAAGAACGAGGAGTAAAATCATGTACATATCATAGTTTCTTTAGATGGTGCGGAGACACGTGGACTCCTGAGCGAATGGGTGAAAAATATATACCTAAGTATATTATATGGGACGAGATATGTACGGTGTCGTTAGAAACACTAAAAACATTTCTTGAATGGTTATTGACAAAGAATACTGCTGTGATTATGTGTGGCGATCATGGTCAACCACCACCCTTTGTTGGACAGTCTCCACATGAATGGCTAAAGAATAATGTAGATTATTATGAAGAAATACATGATGACCATAGAGCTATTGATGAGCCGCTGAAAGAGTTTAAAAGATTAATCAGACTACAGCCAGATAAAATACAATGTGAGATTATGCGTAAAGTAATTCCAGAGACAACTATGAATGATTTTTGGACTTTATGGAGACCTGCTGATTTGATAGTCGCAAGTAGAAAGATAGTTCGTGATGAACTGCAAAAGAAATTATTTACGTTACATAAAGAAAAGTTTCCAACGTTACCTGTACCTTTGTGTTATCGCCCAGCAGATACTCGACAACAGAATATTGAAGTTGAAATACCAGGTGGAGACACTGAAAATGTCCGAGTACAAAATCTTGTACTGAATGACATTATTTTGGTTGCCATTGATATTGTTGAGAGCGCATTGAACATGGAAAAATCATCGTGGATGTTAGGATATGCTATAACGATTCATTCGTCACAGGGATTAACTAACTCTGATACAAATATCTGGATTGTAGATGATCGTATCGAATGGTCAAACTTAGTCTATCTTGCAGTATCTCGTGTTAGAAGAATAACTCAACTACATAGGGTTATTATAGATTACGTGATAACTGAGGAAATTACTAATGACGCTGCTGTAATAAATAAAAAATTAGAGGGTTATAAACAATGTGACAAAAAAAAAAAAATAAGCGTGACTTTGATATTGATACTGAATTTATTATAACACTAAAGCAACTACAGAATAATCATTGTGCAAGCTGTGACTGTAAGATGCTATGGCAATATTCGAATAATAATCCAAGACAATTTACCGTAGACGGAATTAATAGTGATCTTGGCCATACACGTGAAAATGTGATGCTGACCTGTCTTGAATGTAATCGACGGCGGGGCGCTAATTTACATAAGTGAACGTGGTGGTAATTGTGTATCTGCAGGAATTACTTGTAATTGTTCACGTACAAATCCACGCTGAGGGGCAGTAGAATCTAGTCTGTAGATTGCAGGTCTTCCAGTGGATCTAACCACGCTAGAACTTGTATGCGTTTTTACGCTCCAGATAGGGTCAGTAGCTCTTTTTTTCCCACCCTCAAGCTCTCCTGGTTCGTATAAATATCTCACAGTTACATTACCTAATACTGGTTTTTCACGGCGTTGTACGTTATCGCTACGGGGTATATATTTTTTTGCTATTGCATTAGAAGGTTTCATGGAAGTTGCACGAGTAATTTCATTATTTAGCGCAGATATCAAACTTGGTAACCTTGCAACCCATTCACGAGATCGCTCTCCCGACTTAAAATCAGTAGATATTTCCTTTGCGTATTGATATCCAAATAACCGCTCAGCAAGTGTTCGATTGAATAGTTCAACAATTGCTTGATCACGATGAATTTCAGTATGTCCTCGTCTGATTTTAACGTTATGTCGCTTCATCAAAGATAATACTGCACCAAGAAATTCTTTGCCAGGATTAACTTGTAATAACTGTGGCCATCGTAGACCACCACGCTGATAAATTCGCTCAAACGCAGATGCAACTTCAGATGCTGTCTTTGTTGATAATGGTTCCGCTTCTTTATATCTACTTGCAACGTCAACAACAGTCAATGCGTATTTGTACGTGCGTGATTTTCGTCCACGTGTTTTAACAGTATCATGTGGTAAAAACAAAATATCTGCTTGATGAACTTCATTGGGGATGCTGACATCAAAATGTGCGTAATGAATTTTTTTCGGTGGTGGTAGATAGATTTGCCATATTGCCTGTCGTGCTAGCCATGATGCAGCAACATTACGTGAAACTTTTGCTGCTTCAGCAAGTTTACTGATTGCTGCTTTACCTCTCCAATATCCTCTCGGGGAATAATAAACGGATTCATTATAATGGTTATATAATTAATTACCAGCCCCGAGCATTATGTTACTTTTCATGGCAGATTTTACTAGAAAACTAGCGAGTTTTTCTCTGAGAGATTTATTAGGTATAGCATTTAGCGCATGAATCAATTTCACATCTGCGAGATGCCGCTGCTGCAAATCTTTACTTTTATAAGCAACATCATGAACATGACATGCTTGATCAATCTTATTTACTGGATACTCTCCGGGTCTTGGTTGATCTTGATCATCAAGTCGGATATCAAGTCGAGTTCCAGGACCACAGTAATTATATCCAGGAAGATGTTTCTCACCGGGGTATTTGGCCCACGGAACTCCTGGCAACTTCCCTAATGATGCGGCTATATCACCACCTGTCTTTGATGAAATAAATTTGTATTTTTTTGTACCACATTTAACGCATTTGCCTGTCAGAGCACGTCGTTTATTTTTCGTTGTTATCGTTGTTAATTCAGCAGTGGGTGTAGGAATTTTGCATCGAACACAATATAAACTCATATTATTTATTATATGGATATAATTGACTTTTCAGCGACACGAAAACAAGAACCAGTAAAGCACCATCCAGCGCTTCCGAATTCCATTAGAATGATTATAATAGGTCCATCTGGATCTGGTAAAACGCAATTATTGCTTAATCTGATAATGAGATGGCTAAAGTGGGATAAATTATATTTAGTGGCACCATCAGTAGATGATCAACACTGTTACGAAGTACTTAAAGATTTTAATGAAAATGCAAAATTGCTGAATGAAAACGGTAATGATGTTGTTGACTTTATTACCGATATTGATGGGGCTCCATCTGTAGATGACCTAGATGGATTTATTAATAATTTAGTGGTGTACGATGACGTTATGCTGGACAGACAATCAAATCCAGCTAGAATATTTTCTCGAGGTAGACACAAGAATACAGATGTTATATACGTCACTCAGCGTTATACACAAATACCTAAAGTGATAAGAGACAACTGCAATATTTTAGTAATGTTTAATGGAGTAGATAATTATACTTTACAGAATATTTATTATACTTGGTGTTCAGGGGATATGGATATAATGAAGTTCAAAAACGTTTTTGCTCAAGCACAAGCTGTTCCGTTTGGATTTATAACAATAAATTTACATGATCCAAGATCCAGATATCGTATAGGTCTGGATAAAATCTTTGGTTAATTCATAGCAGCAGAGAGGGTGAACGACAACAATTGAGTGACCAGACAAGCAAATGAAATCGCATTATAACATAAAAAACAAAAAAGTCAAAAATAATCTTACCCAATTAGAGAATTTTTTGGTTTAAACGTTATTGGCGATATTTTTTGGTTTAAACGTTATTGACGGTATTTTTCAGCTTCGTAGGAACCTTTATTTTTGTAAAATAAGGTCTCTACGACTTTGTAGGGTTCACCCTCTGTGCTGCTGTTCATAATTAACATGTTCTCTGTTGACATGTATAATGCTCTTGGGACTCGATGTGTTTGTTGTTACAGATTTATCTCCCATTAGCTATGCAAGCAAAAATCAGCATGAATACGATTACTCATAAACCAAATCCATCCATCCATCCATCCAACCATCCATATACATACATAAGAAGGAAACTAATATTCAGATTTGATCTGTTCCCTCAATGTCCACAAGCAAGAATTACTAAGTTCTTTTCGGACATTAGTTTCTGAAAGCATGAAAAAGTCCTGACTATAAATGAATTATTTTATTTTTCTAGGTTGACGGGGATCAGATCAATCACAATCTTCTTTTGGAACAATGTGTGAGTATCTGACGTAGCCGATACTTCAGGATTTAAAGACTAACTTTTCCATCTGGCGTCCACGCTTACTAAAACTCTTTGCATGCATTAATAGCACAGTAACTTGTTTCTGTCATGTACACATAATAAAACTCGTTGGATGCATTAATAGCATAGTAACTCGTTTCTGTCATGTACACATAACAAAACTCGTTTGATGCATTAATATCATAGTAACTCGTTTCTATGATGTACGCTTACCAAGCTCATTGGATGCATTAATTGCACAGTAATTCGTTTCTGTCATGTACACTTAATAAAATTCGTTTTATGCATTAACTTTTACCTTTCGTTTTATTTATGTACACATGTCATGTTTGTTTGTCACAATAAACCTATAGGCTATTTAGCATATGCTGTTATTCTCAAACTTCATCTGAGCAGAATAATGCGCCAAAACGTGTAGTGACTTTAGTCACAAAGAACCATAAATTTTTTTTCTCGAAAGTAATTAAAAACAGCGAAAGGTATCGGTGACCATGGAAAAATAAACATGTAATGATTTCTCATAAGCTTTCACATAAGCATGAATGGGTCGTAATTTAAGAATCGCCTCTTACTACATATGGATTTTTTCACGTTTTCCAAAGTTCAAGTCAGTTTATTCAATAGAACCCTTTTTTAAAGTCCATTCAAGAAACACAGAACTTATCACCAGTATACCGATATTTATAACATCATAAACAAAATTTTTGAAATACTACTGATCAATAATCAAGAAATAAATACAGTATGTATGTTAAAATTATTTTATCGGGCTGAAAGCAAAGTAAAAGTTATCAGGAAATAGTGTGACTTACAACAGTGTAACACGACGATTGGAAAATACGAAAGTGGTTACTATCAAGTGGTGGACAACCTTTACATCGCAGCTTAATATGCAAATATTTAATTTATGACACACACACACACACACACACACACACACACACACACACACACAC